>OZ032122.1:7352459-7634959 GCA_964026355.1 Pseudorhiza aurosa
GGTTGAAAAAGTACCTCAAAACAGGGAATCTTGGCCGAGTTTTGGCAAAAAGTAAGGCTATAGGCTTGCAATTTTTGCGAAAATCCTCTATTTTCAACTTTCTTCAACTTTCATCACGACTCAAAAAGTACCTCAAAACTGTGAATTTTGGCCGATTTTTGGCAAAAAGTAAGGCTATAGGCTTTCCATTTTTGCCAAAAATCGTCTATTTTCAACTTTTTTCAACTTTCATCACGACCCAAAAACTGCCTCAGAAAGGGCAATTTTGGCCGATTTTTGGCAAAAAGTAAGGCTATAGGCTTGCCATTTTTGCCAAAAATCGTCTATTTTCAACTTTCTTCAACTTTCATCAGGGTTGAAAAAGTACCTCAAAACAGGGAATCTTGGCCGAGTTTGGCAAAAAGTAAGGCTATAGGCTTGCAATTTTTGCAAAAATCCTCTATTTTCAACTTTCTTCAACTTTCATCACGACTCAAAAAGTACCTCAAAACTGTGAATTTTGGCCGATTTTTGGCAAAAAGTAAGGCTATAGGCTTGCCATTTTTGCCAAAAATCGTCTATTTTCAACTTTTTTCAACTTTCATCAGGGTTGAAAAAGTACCTCAAAACTACGAATTTTGGCCGATTTTTGGCAAAAAAGTAAGGCTATAGGCTTGCCATTTTTGCCAAAAATCGTCTATTTTCAACTTTTTTCAACTTTCATCAGGGTTCAAAAAGTACCTGAAAATGGCGAATTTTGGCCGACTTTTGGCAAAAAGTAAGGCTATAGGCTTGCCATTTTTGCCAAAAATCCTCTATTTTTCAACTTTTTTCAACTTTCATCACTTCCCAAAAACTGCCTCAGAAAGGGTAATTTCTGCCGATTTTTGGCAAAAGATAAGGCTATAGACTTGCAATTTTTTCCAAAAATCGTCTACTTTCAACTTTCTTCAACTTTCATCAGTGTTGAAAAAGTACCTCAAAACAGGGAATCTTGGCCGAGTTTAGGCAAAAAGTAAGGCTATAGGCTTGCAATTTTTGCAAAAATCCTCTATTTTCAACTTTCTTCAACTTTCATCACGACTCAAAAAGTACCTCAAAACTGTGAATTTTGGCCGATTTTTGGCAAAAAGTAAGGCTATAGGCTTGCCATTTTTGCCAAAAATCGTCTATTTTCAACTTTTTTCAACTTTCATCAGGGTTGAAAAAGTACCTCAAAACTACGAATTTTGGCCGATTTTTGGCAAAAAGTAAGGCTATAGGCTTGCCATTTTTGCCAAAAATCGTCTATTTTCAACTTTTTTCAACTTTCATCAGGGTTGAAAAAGTACCTGAAAATGGCGAATTTTGGCCGACTTTTGGCAAAAAGTAAGGCTATAGGCTTGCCATTTTTGCCAAAAATCCTCTATTTTCAACTTTTTTCAACTTTCATCACTTCCCAAGAACTGCCTCAGAAAGGGTAATTTCTGCCGATTTTTGGCAAAAGATAAGGCTATAGACTTGCAATTTTTTCCAAAAATCGTCTACTTTCAACTTTCTTCAACTTTCATCAGTGTTGAAAAAGTACCTCAAAACAGGGAATCTTGGCCGAGTTTTGGGCAAAAAGTAAGGCTATAGGCTTGCAATTTTTGCAAAAAATCCTCTATTTTCAACTTTCTTCAACTTTCATCAGGGTTGAAAAAGTACCTCAAAACTACGAATTTTGGCCGATTTTTGGCAAAAAGTAAGGCTATAGGCTTGCCAATTTTTACCAAAAGTCGTTTATTTTCAACTTTTTTCAACTTTCATCAGGGTTCAAAAACCGCCTCAGAAAGGCCAATTTTGGCCGATTTTTGGCAAGAGGTAAGGCTATAGGCTTGCCATTTTTGCCAAAAATCCTCTATTTTCAACTTTTTTCAACTTTCATCACTTCCCAAAAACTGCCTCAGAAAGGGTAATTTTGGCCGATTTTTGGCAAAAGATAAGGCTATAGGCTTGCCATTTTTTCCAAAAATCGTCTACTTTCAACTTTCTTCAACTTTCATCAGGGGTTGAAAAAGTACCTCAAAACAGGGAATCTTGGCCGAGTTTTGGCAAAAAGTAAGGCTATAGGCTTGCAATTTTTGCAAAAATCCTCTATTTTCAACTTTCTTCAACTTTCATCACGACTCAAAAAGTACCTCAAAACTGTGAATTTTGGCCGATTTTTGGCAAAAAGTAAGGCTATAGGCTTTCCATTTTTGCCAAAAATCGTCTATTTTCAACTTTTTTCAACTTTCATCACGACCCAAAAACTGCCTCAGAAAGGGCAATTTTGGCCGATTTTTGGCAAAAAGTAAGGCTATAGGCTTGCCATTTTTGCCAAAAAATCGTCTATTTTCAACTTTCTTCAACTTTCATCAGGGTTGAAAAAGTACCTCAAAACAGGGAATCTTGGCCGAGTTTTGGCAAAAAGTAAGGCTATAGGCTTGCAATTTTTGCAAAAATCCTCTATTTTCAACTTTCTTCAACTTTCATCACGACTCAAAAAGTACCTCAAAACTGTGAATTTTGGCCGATTTTTGGCAAAAAGTAAGGCTATAGGCTTGCCATTTTTGCCAAAAATCGTCTATTTTCAACTTTTTTCAACTTTCATCAGGGTTGAAAAAGTACCTCAAAACTACGAATTTTGGCCGATTTTTGGCAAAAAGTAAGGCTATAGGCTTGCCATTTTTGCCAAAAATCGTCTATTTTCAACTTTTTTCAACTTTCATCAGGGTTCAAAAAGTACCTGAAAATGGCGAATTTTGGCCGACTTTTGGCAAAAAGTAAGGCTATAGGCTTGCCATTTTTGCCAAAAATCCTCTATTTTCAACTTTTTTCAACTTTCATCACTTCCCAAAAAACTGCCTCAGAAAGGGTAATTTCTGCCGATTTTTGGCAAAAGATAAGGCTATAGACTTGCAATTTTTTCCAAAAATCGTCTACTTTCAACTTTCTTCAACTTTCATCAGTGTTGAAAAAGTACCTCAAAACAGGGAATCTTGGCCGAGTTTTGGCAAAAAGTAAGGCTATAGGCTTGCAATTTTTGCAAAAATCCTCTATTTTCAACTTTCTTCAACTTTCATCACGACTCAAAAAGTACCTCAAAACTGTGAATTTTGGCCGATTTTTGGCAAAAAGTAAGGCTATAGGCTTGCCATTTTTGCCAAAAATCGTCTATTTTCAACTTTTTTCAACTTTCATCAGGGTTGAAAAAGTACCTCAAAACTACGAATTTTGGCCGATTTTTGGCAAAAAGTAAGGCTATAGGCTTGCCATTTTTGCCAAAAATCGTCTATTTTCAACTTTTTTCAACTTTCATCAGGGTTCAAAAAGTACCTGAAAATGGCGAATTTTGGCCGACTTTTGGCAAAAAGTAAGGCTATAGGCTTGCCATTTTTGCCAAAAATCCTCTATTTTCAACTTTTTTCAACTTTCATCACTTCCCAAAAACTGCCTCAGAAAGGGTAATTTCTGCCGATTTTTGGCAAAAGATAAGGCTATAGACTTGCAATTTTTTCCAAAAATCGTCTACTTTCAACTTTCTTCAACTTTCATCAGTGTTGAAAAAGTACCTCAAAACAGGGAATCTTGGCCGAGTTTTGGCAAAAAGTAAGGCTATAGGCTTGCAATTTTTGCAAAAAATCCTCTATTTTCAACTTTCTTCAACTTTCATCAGGGTTGAAAAAGTACCTCAAAACTACGAATTTTGGCCGATTTTTGGCAAAAAGTAAGGCTATAGGCTTGCCAATTTTTACCAAAAGTCGTTTATTTTCAAACTTTTTTCAACTTTCATCAGGGTTCAAAAACCGCCTCAGAAAGGCCAATTTTGGCCGATTTTTGGCAAGAGGTAAGGCTATAGGCTTGCCATTTTTGCCAAAAATCGTCTATTTTCAACTTTTTTCAACTTTCATCACGACTCAAAAACGGCCTCAGAAAGGCCAATTTTGGCCGATTTTTGGCAAAAGGTAAGGCTATAGGCTTGCCATTTTTATCAAAAATCGTCTATTTTCAACTTTTTTCAACTTTCATCAGGGTTCAAAAAGTACCTCAAAAGGGTGAATTTTGGCCGATTTTTGGCAAAAAGTAGGGGCTATAGGCTTGCCATTTTTGCCAAAAATCGTCTATTTTCAACTTTTTTCAACTTTCATCAGGGTTGAAAAAGTACCTGAAAATGGCAAATTTTGGCCGATTTTGGCAAAAAGTAAGGCTATAGGCTTGCCATTTTTGCCAAAAGTCGTCTATTTTCAACTTTTTTCAACTTTCATCAGGGTTCAAAAAGTACCTCAAAACTGTGAATTTTGGCCGATTTTTGGCAAAAGGTAAGGCTATAGGCTTGCCATTTTTGCCAAAAATCGTTCTATTTTCAACTTTTTTCAACTTTCATCACTTCCCAAAAACTGCCTCAGAAAGGCCAATTTTGGCCGATTTTTGGCAAAAAGTAAGGCTATAGGCTTGCCATTTTTGCCAAAAATCGTCTACTTTCAACTTTTTTCAACTTTCATCACGACCCAAAAACTGCCTCAGAAAGGCCAATTTTGGCCGATTTTTGGCAAAAGGTAAGGCTATAGGCTTGCCATTTTTGCCAAAAATCGTCTATTTTCAACTTTTTTCAACTTTCATCAGGGTTGAAAAAGTACCTGAAAATGGCGAATTTTGGCCGATTTTGGCAAAAAGTAAGGCTATAGGCTTGCCATTTTTGCCAAAAATTGTCTATTTTCAACTTTTTTCAACTTTCATCAGGGTTCAAAAAGTACCTCAAAAGGGCGAATTTTGGCCGATTTTTGGCAAAAGGTAAGGCTATAGGCTTGCCATTTTTGCCAAAAATCGTCTATTTTCAACTTTTTTCAACTTTCATCACTTCCCAAAAACTGCCTCAGAAAGGCCAATTTTGGCCGATTTTTGGCAAAAAGTAAGGCTATAGGCTTGCCATTTTTGCCAAAAATCGTCTATTTTCAACTTTTTTCAACTTTCATCAGGGTTGAAAAAGTACCTGAAAATGGCGAATTTTGGCCGATTTTGGCAAAAAGTAAGGCTATAGGCTTGCCATTTTTATCAAAAATCGTCTATTTTCAACTTTTTTCAACTTTCATCAGGGTTCAAAAAGTACATCAAAAGGGCGAATTTTGCCGATTTTTGGCAAAAGTAGGGCTATAGGCTTGCCATTTTTGCCAAAATCGTCTCTTTTCAACTTTTTTCAACTTTCATCAGGGTTGAAAAAGTACCTCAAAACTGCGAATTTTGGCCGATTTTGGCAAAAAGTAAAGCTATAGGCTTGCCATTTTCGCCAAAAATCGTCTATTTTCAACTTTCTTCAACTTTCATCAGGGTTCAAAAAGTACCTCAAAACTGTGAATTTTGGCCGATTTTTGGCAAAAGGTAAGGCTATAGGCTTGCCATTTTTGCCAAAAATCGTCTATTTTCAACTTTTTTTCAACTTTCATCACTTCCCAAAAACTGCCTCAGAAAGGCCAATTTTGGCCGATTTTTGGCAAAAAGTAAGGCTATAGGCTTGCCATTTTTGCCAAAAATCGTCTACTTTCAACTTTTTTCAACTTTCATCACGACCCAAAAACTGCCTCAGAAAGGCCAATTTTGGCCGATTTTTGGCAAAAGGTAAGGCTATAGGCTTGCCATTTTTGCCAAAAATCGTCTATTTTCAACTTTTTTCAACTTTCATCAGGGTTGTAAAAGTACCTCAAAACTGCGAATTTTGGCCGATTTTGGCAAAAAGTAAAGCTATAGGCTTGCCATTTTCGCCAAAAATCGCCTATTTTCAACTTTCTTCAACTTTCATCAGGGTTGAAAAAGTACCTCAAAACTGCGAATTTTGGCCGATTTTGGCAAAAAGTAAGGCTATAGGCTTGCCATTTTCGCCAAAAATCGTCCATTTTCAACTTTTTTCAACTTTCATCAGGGTTGAAAAAGTACCTCAAAACTGCGAATTTTGGCCGATTTTGGCAAAAAGTAAAGCTATAGGCTTGCCATTTTCGCCAAAAATCGTCTATTTTCAACTTTCTTCAACTTTCATCAGGGTTGAAAAAGTACCTCAAAACTGTGAATTTTGGCCGATTTTTGGCAAAAAGTAAGGCTACAGGCTTGCCATTTTTATCAAAAATCGTCTATTTTCAACTTTTTTCAACTTTCATCAGGGTTCAAAAAGTACCTCAAAAGGGCGAATTTTGGCTGATTTTGGCAAAAAGTAGGGCTATAGGCTTGCCATTTTTGCCAAAAATCGTCTATTTTCAACTTTTTTCAACTTTCATCAGGGATGAAAAAGTACCTGAAAATGGCGAATTTTGGCCGATTTTGGGCAAAAGGTAAGGCTATAGGCTTGCCATTTTTGCCAAAAATCGTCTATTTTCAACTTTTTTCAACTTTCATCAGGGTTGAAAAAGTACCTGAAAATGGCGAATTTTGGCCGACTTTTGGCAAAAAGTAAGGCTATAGGCTTGCCATTTTTGCCAAAAATCGTCTATTTTCAACTTTTTTCAACTTTCATCAGGGTTGAAAAAGTACCTGAAAATGGCGAATTTTGGCCGACTTTTGGCAAAAAGTAAGGCTATAGGCTTGCCATTTTTGCCAAAAATTGTCTATTTTCAACTTTTTTCAACTTTCATCAGGGTTCAAAAAGTACCTCAAAACTGTGAATTTTGGCCGATTTTTGGCAAAAGGTAAGGCTATAGGCTTGCCATTTTTCCCAAAAATCGTCTATTTTCAACTTTTTTCAACTTTCATCACTTCCCAAAAACTGCCTCAGAAAGGCCAATTTTGGCCGATTTTTTGCAAAAAGTAAGGCTATAGGCTTGCCATTTTTGCCAAAAATCGTCTACTTTCAACTTTTTTCAACTTTCATCACGACCCAAAAACTGCCTCAGAAAGGCCAATTTTGGCCGATTTTTGGCAAAAGGTAAGGCTATAGGCTTGCCATTTTGGCCAAAAATCGTCTATTTTCAACTTTTTTCAACTTTCATCAGGGTTGAAAAAGTACCTGAAAATGGCGAATTTCGGCCGATTTTGGCAAAAAGTAAGGCTATAGGCTTGCCATTTTTGCCAAAAATTGTCTATTTTCAACTTTTTTCAACTTTCATCAGGGTTCAAAAAGTACCTCAAAATGGCCAATTTTGGCCGATTTTTGGCAAAAGGTAAGGCTATAGGCTTGCCATTTTTGCCAAAAATCGTCTATTTTCAACTTTTTCAACTTTCATCACTTCCCAAAAACTGCCTCAGAAAGGCCAATTTTGGCCGATTTTTGGCAAAAAGTAAGGCTATAGGCTTGCCAATTTTGCCAAAAATCGTCTATTTTCAACTTTTTTCAACTTTCATCAGGGTTGAAAAAGTACCTCAAAACTACGAATTTTGGCCAATTTTTGGCAAAAAGTAAGGCTAAAGGCTTTCCATTTTTGCCAAAAATCGTCTATTTTCAACTTTTTTCAACTTTCATCACTTCCCAAAAACTGCCTCAGAAAGGGCAATTTTGGCCGATTTTTGGCAAAAAGTAAGGCTATAGGCTTGCCATTTTTGCCAAAAATCGTCTACTTTCAACTTTTTTCAACTTTCATCACGACCCAAAAACTGCCTCAGAAAGGCCAATTTTGGCCGATTTTTGGCAAAAGGTAAGGCTATAGGCTTGCCATTTTTGCCAAAAATCGTCTATTTTCAACTTTTTTCAACTTTCATCAGGGTTGAAAAAGTACCTGAAAATGGCGAATTTTGGCCGACTTTTGGCAAAAAGTAAGGCTATAGGCTTGCCATTTTTGCCAAAAATCGTCTATTTTCAACTTTTTTCAACTTTCATCGGGGCTCAAAAAGTGCCTCAGAAAGGCCAATTTAGGCCGATTTTTGGCAAAAAGTAAGGCTATAGGCTTGCACTTGTCGTCAAAAATCGTCTATTTTCAACTTTTTTCAACTTTGATCGGGACTCAAAAACGGCCTCAGAAAGGCCAATTTTGGCCGATTTTTGGCAAAAAGTAAGGCTATAGGCTTGCCATTTTCGCCAAAAATCGTCTATTTTCAACTTTCTTCAACTTTCATCAGGGTTGAAAAAGTACCTGAAAATGGTGAATTTTGGCCGACTTTTGGCAAAAAGTAAGGCTATAGGCTTGCCATTTTTGCCAAAAATCGTCTACTTTCAACTTTTTTCAACTTTCATCACGACCCAAAAACTGCCTCAGAAAGGCCAATTTTGGCCGATTTTTGGCAAAAGGTAAGGCTATAGGCTTGCCATTTTTGCCAAAAATCGTCTATTTTCAACTTTTTTCAACTTTCATCAGGGTTGAAAAAGTACCTGAAAATGGCGAATTTTGGCCGACTTTTGGCAAAAAGTAAGGCTATAGGCTTGCCATTTTTGCCAAAAATCGTCTATTTTCAACTTTTTTCAACTTTCATCGGGGCTCAAAAAGTGCCTCAGAAAGGCCAATTTAGGCCGATTTTTGGCAAAAAGTAAGGCTATAGGCTTGCACTTGTCGTCAAAAATCGTCTATTTTCAACTTTTTTCAACTTTGATCGGGACTCAAAAACGGCCTCAGAAAGGCCAATTTTGGCCGATTTTTGGCAAAAAGTAAGGCTATAGGCTTGCCATTTTCGCCAAAAATCGTCTATTTTCAACTTTCTTCAACTTTCATCAGGGTTGAAAAAGTACCTGAAAATGGTGAATTTTGGCCGACTTTTGGCAAAAAGTAAGGCTATAGGCTTTCCATTTTTGCCAAAAATCGTCTATTTTCAACTTTTTTCAACTTTCATCACGACCCAAAAACTGCCTCAGAAAGGGCAATTTTGGCCGATTTTTGGCAAAAAGTAAGGCTATAGGCTTGCCATTTTTGCCAAAAATCGTCTATTTTCAACTTTTTTCAACTTTCATCAGGGTTGAAAAAGTACCTGAAAATGGCGAATTTTGGCCGACTTTTGGCAAAAAGTAAGGCTATAGGCTTGCCATTTTTGCCAAAAATTGTCTATTTTCAACTTTTTTCAACTTTCATCAGGGTTCAAAAAGTACCTCAAAACTGTGAATTTTGGCCGATTTTTGGCAAAAGGTAAGGCTATAGGCTTGCCATTTTTGCCAAAAATCGTCTATTTTCAACTTTTTCAACTTTCATCACGACCCAAAAACTGCCTCAGAAAGGCCAATTTTGGCCGATTTTTGGCAAAAAGTAAGGCTATAGGCTTGCCAATTTTGCCAAAAATCGTCTATTTTCAACTTTTTTCAACTTTCATCAGGGTTGAAAAAGTACCTGAAAATGGTGAATTTTGGCCGACTTTTGGCAAAAAGTAAGGCTATAGGCTTTCCATTTTTGCCAAAAATCGTCTATTTTCAACTTTTTTCAACTTTCATCACGACCCAAAAACTGCCTCAGAAAGGGCAATTTTGGCCGATTTTTGGCAAAAAGTAAGGCTATAGGCTTGCCATTTTTGCCAAAAATCGTCTATTTTCAACTTTTTTCAACTTTCATCAGGGTTGAAAAAGTACCTGAAAATGGCGAATTTTGGCCGACTTTTGGCAAAAAGTAAGGCTATAGGCTTGCCATTTTTGCCAAAAATTGTCTATTTTCAACTTTTTTCAACTTTCATCAGGGTTCAAAAAGTACCTCAAAACTGTGAATTTTGGCCGATTTTTGGCAAAAGGTAAGGCTATAGGCTTGCCAATTTTGCCAAAAATCGTCTATTTTCAACTTTTTTCAACTTTCATCACTTCCCAAAAACTGCCTCAGAAAGGGCAATTTTGGCCGATTTTTGGCAAAAAGTAAGGCTATAGGCTTGCCATTTTTGCCAAAAATCGTCTACTTTCAACTTTTTTCAACTTTCATCACGACCCAAAAACTGCCTCAGAAAGGCCAATTTTGGCCGATTTTTGGCAAAAGGTAAGGCTATAGGCTTGCCATTTTTGCCAAAAATCGTCTATTTTCAACTTTTTTCAACTTTCATCAGGGTTGAAAAAGTACCTGAAAATGGCGAATTTTGGCCGACTTTTGGCAAAAAGTAAGGCTATAGGCTTGCCATTTTTGCCAAAAATCGTCTATTTTCAACTTTTTTCAACTTTCATCGGGACTCAAAAAGTGCCTCAGAAAGGCCAATTTAGGCCGATTTTTGGCAAAAAGTAAGGCTATAGGCTTGCACTTGTCGTCAAAAATCGTCTATTTTCAACTTTTTTCAACTTTGATCGGGACTCAAAAACGGCCTCAGAAAGGCCAATTTTGGCCGATTTTTGGCAAAAAGTAAGGCTATAGGCTTGCCATTTTCGCCAAAAATCGTCTATTTTCAACTTTCTTCAACTTTCATCAGGGTTGAAAAAGTACCTGAAAATGGTGAATTTTGGCCGACTTTTGGCAAAAAGTAAGGCTATAGGCTTTCCATTTTTGCCAAAAATCGTCTATTTTCAACTTTTTTCAACTTTCATCACGACCCAAAAACTGCCTCAGAAAGGGCAATTTTGGCCGATTTTTGGCAAAAAGTAAGGCTATAGGCTTGCCATTTTTGCCAAAAATCGTCTATTTTCAACTTTTTTCAACTTTCATCAGGGTTCAAAAAGTACCTCAAAACTGTGAATTTTGGCCGATTTTTGGCAAAAGGTAAGGCTATAGGCTTGCCATTTTTGCCAAAAATCGTCTATTTTCAACTTTTTCAACTTTCATCACGACCCAAAAACTGCCTCAGAAAGGCCAATTTTGGCCGATTTTTGGCAAAAAGTAAGGCTATAGGCTTGCCAATTTTGCCAAAAATCGTCTATTTTCAACTTTTTTCAACTTTCATCAGGGTTGAAAAAGTACCTGAAAATGGTGAATTTTGGCCGACTTTTGGCAAAAAGTAAGGCTATAGGCTTTCCATTTTTGCCAAAAATCGTCTATTTTCAACTTTTTTCAACTTTCATCACGACCCAAAAACTGCCTCAGAAAGGGCAATTTTGGCCGATTTTTGGCAAAAAGTAAGGCTATAGGCTTGCCATTTTTGCCAAAAATCGTCTATTTTCAACTTTTTTCAACTTTCATCAGGGTTGAAAAAGTACCTGAAAATGGCGAATTTTGGCCGACTTTTGGCAAAAAGTAAGGCTATAGGCTTTCCATTTTTGCCAAAAATCGTCTATTTTCAACTTTTTTCAACTTTCATCGGGACTCAAAAAGTGCCTCAGAAAGGCCAATTTAGGCCGATTTTTGGCAAAAAGTAAGGCTATAGGCTTGCACTTGTCGTCAAAAATCGTCTATTTTCAACTTTTTTCAACTTTGATCGGGACTCAAAAACGGCCTCAGAAAGGCCAATTTTGGCCGATTTTTGGCAAAAAGTAAGGCTATAGGCTTGCCATTTTCGCCAAAAATCGTCTATTTTCAACTTTCTTCAACTTTCATCAGGGTTGAAAAAGTACCTGAAAATGGTGAATTTTGGCCGACTTTTGGCAAAAAGTAAGGCTATAGGCTTTCCATTTTTGCCAAAAATCGTCTATTTTCAACTTTTTTCAACTTTCATCACGACCCAAAAACTGCCTCAGAAAGGGCAATTTTGGCCGATTTTTGGCAAAAAGTAAGGCTATAGGCTTGCCATTTTTGCCAAAAATCGTCTATTTTCAACTTTTTTCAACTTTCATCAGGGTTCAAAAAGTACCTCAAAACTGTGAATTTTGGCCGATTTTTGGCAAAAGGTAAGGCTATAGGCTTGCCATTTTTGCCAAAAATCGTCTATTTTCAACTTTTTCAACTTTCATCACGACCCAAAAACTGCCTCAGAAAGGCCAATTTTGGCCGATTTTTGGCAAAAAGTAAGGCTATAGGCTTGCCAATTTTGCCAAAAATCGTCTATTTTCAACTTTTTTCAACTTTCATCAGGGTTGAAAAAGTACCTGAAAATGGTGAATTTTGGCCGACTTTTGGCAAAAAGTAAGGCTATAGGCTTTCCATTTTTGCCAAAAATCGTCTATTTTCAACTTTTTTCAACTTTCATCACGACCCAAAAACTGCCTCAGAAAGGGCAATTTTGGCCGATTTTTGGCAAAAAGTAAGGCTATAGGCTTGCCATTTTTGCCAAAAATCGTCTATTTTCAACTTTTTTCAACTTTCATCAGGGTTGAAAAAGTACCTGAAAATGGCGAATTTTGGCCGACTTTTGGCAAAAAGTAAGGCTATAGGCTTGCCATTTTTGCCAAAAATCGTCTATTTTCAACTTTTTTCAACTTTCATCGGGGCTCAAAAAGTACCTCAAAACTGTGAATTTTGGCCGATTTTTGGCAAAAGGTAAGGCTATAGGCTTGCCATTTTTGCCAAAAATCGTCTATTTTCAACTTTTTCAACTTTCATCACGACCCAAAAACTGCCTCAGAAAGGCCAATTTTGGCCGATTTTTGGCAAAAAGTAAGGCTATAGGCTTGCCAATTTTGCCAAAAATCGTCTATTTTCAACTTTTTTCAACTTTCATCAGGGTTGAAAAAGTACCTGAAAATGGTGAATTTTGGCCGACTTTTGGCAAAAAGTAAGGCTATAGGCTTTCCATTTTTGCCAAAAATCGTCTATTTTCAACTTTTTTCAACTTTCATCACGACCCAAAAACTGCCTCAGAAAGGGCAATTTTGGCCGATTTTTGGCAAAAAGTAAGGCTATAGGCTTGCCATTTTTGCCAAAAATCGTCTATTTTCAACTTTTTTCAACTTTCATCAGGGTTGAAAAAGTACCTGAAAATGGCGAATTTTGGCCGACTTTTGGCAAAAAGTAAGGCTATAGGCTTGCCATTTTTGCCAAAAATTGTCTATTTTCAACTTTTTTCAACTTTCATCAGGGTTCAAAAAGTACCTCAAAACTGTGAATTTTGGCCGATTTTTGGCAAAAGGTAAGGCTATAGGCTTGCCAATTTTGCCAAAAATCGTCTATTTTCAACTTTTTTCAACTTTCATCAGGGTTGAAAAAGTACCTGAAAATGGCGAATTTTGGCCGACTTTTGGCAAAAAGTAAGGCTATAGGCTTGCCATTTTTGCCAAAAATCGTCTATTTTCAACTTTTTTCAACTTTCATCGGGACTCAAAAAGTGCCTCAGAAAGGCCAATTTAGGCCGATTTTTGGCAAAAAGTAAGGCTATAGGCTTGCACTTGTCGTCAAAAATCGTCTATTTTCAACTTTTTTCAACTTTGATCGGGACTCAAAAACGGCCTCAGAAAGGCCAATTTTGGCCGATTTTTGGCAAAAAGTAAGGCTATAGGCTTGCCATTTTCGCCAAAAATCGTCTATTTTCAACTTTCTTCAACTTTCATCAGGGTTGAAAAAGTACCTGAAAATGGTGAATTTTGGCCGACTTTTGGCAAAAAGTAAGGCTATAGGCTTTCCATTTTTGCCAAAAATCGTCTATTTTCAACTTTTTTCAACTTTCATCACGACCCAAAAACTGCCTCAGAAAGGGCAATTTTGGCCGATTTTTGGCAAAAAGTAAGGCTATAGGCTTGCCATTTTTGCCAAAAATCGTCTATTTTCAACTTTTTTCAACTTTCATCAGGGTTCAAAAAGTACCTGAAAATGGCGAATTTTGGCCGACTTTTGGCAAAAAGTAAGGCTATAGGCTTGCCATTTTTGCCAAAAATCCTCTATTTTCAACTTTTTTCAACTTTCATCACTTCCCAAAAACTGCCTCAGAAAGGGTAATTTCTGCCGATTTTTGGCAAAAGATAAGGCTATAGACTTGCAATTTTTTCCAAAAATCGTCTACTTTCAACTTTCTTCAACTTTCATCAGTGTTGAAAAAGTACCTCAAAACTGTGAATTTTGGCCGATTTTTGGCAAAAGGTAAGGCTATAGGCTTGCCATTTTTGCCAAAAATCGTCTATTTTCAACTTTTTCAACTTTCATCACGACCCAAAAACTGCCTCAGAAAGGCCAATTTTGGCCGATTTTTGGCAAAAAGTAAGGCTATAGGCTTGCCAATTTTGCCAAAAATCGTCTATTTTCAACTTTTTTCAACTTTCATCAGGGTTGAAAAAGTACCTGAAAATGGTGAATTTTGGCCGACTTTTGGCAAAAAGTAAGGCTATAGGCTTTCCATTTTTGCCAAAAATCGTCTATTTTCAACTTTTTTCAACTTTCATCACGACCCAAAAACTGCCTCAGAAAGGGCAATTTTGGCCGATTTTTGGCAAAAAGTAAGGCTATAGGCTTGCCATTTTTGCCAAAAATCGTCTATTTTCAACTTTTTTCAACTTTCATCAGGGTTGAAAAAGTACCTGAAAATGGCGAATTTTGGCCGACTTTTGGCAAAAAGTAAGGCTATAGGCTTGCCATTTTTGCCAAAAATCGTCTATTTTCAACTTTTTTCAACTTTCATCGGGGCTCAAAAAGTACCTCAAAACTGTGAATTTTGGCCGATTTTTGGCAAAAGGTAAGGCTATAGGCTTGCCATTTTTGCCAAAAATCGTCTATTTTCAACTTTTTCAACTTTCATCACGACCCAAAAACTGCCTCAGAAAGGCCAATTTTGGCCGATTTTTGGCAAAAAGTAAGGCTATAGGCTTGCCAATTTTGCCAAAAATCGTCTATTTTCAACTTTTTTCAACTTTCATCAGGGTTGAAAAAGTACCTGAAAATGGTGAATTTTGGCCGACTTTTGGCAAAAAGTAAGGCTATAGGCTTTCCATTTTTGCCAAAAATCGTCTATTTTCAACTTTTTTCAACTTTCATCACGACCCAAAAACTGCCTCAGAAAGGGCAATTTTGGCCGATTTTTGGCAAAAAGTAAGGCTATAGGCTTGCCATTTTTGCCAAAAATCGTCTATTTTCAACTTTTTTCAACTTTCATCAGGGTTGAAAAAGTACCTGAAAATGGCGAATTTTGGCCGACTTTTGGCAAAAAGTAAGGCTATAGGCTTGCCATTTTTGCCAAAAATTGTCTATTTTCAACTTTTTTCAACTTTCATCAGGGTTCAAAAAGTACCTCAAAACTGTGAATTTTGGCCGATTTTTGGCAAAAGGTAAGGCTATAGGCTTGCCAATTTTGCCAAAAATCGTCTATTTTCAACTTTTTTCAACTTTCATCAGGGTTGAAAAAGTACCTGAAAATGGCGAATTTTGGCCGACTTTTGGCAAAAAGTAAGGCTATAGGCTTGCCATTTTTGCCAAAAATCGTCTATTTTCAACTTTTTTCAACTTTCATCGGGACTCAAAAAGTGCCTCAGAAAGGCCAATTTAGGCCGATTTTTGGCAAAAAGTAAGGCTATAGGCTTGCACTTGTCGTCAAAAATCGTCTATTTTCAACTTTTTTCAACTTTGATCGGGACTCAAAAACGGCCTCAGAAAGGCCAATTTTGGCCGATTTTTGGCAAAAAGTAAGGCTATAGGCTTGCCATTTTCGCCAAAAATCGTCTATTTTCAACTTTCTTCAACTTTCATCAGGGTTGAAAAAGTACCTGAAAATGGTGAATTTTGGCCGACTTTTGGCAAAAAGTAAGGCTATAGGCTTTCCATTTTTGCCAAAAATCGTCTATTTTCAACTTTTTTCAACTTTCATCACGACCCAAAAACTGCCTCAGAAAGGGCAATTTTGGCCGATTTTTGGCAAAAAGTAAGGCTATAGGCTTGCCATTTTTGCCAAAAATCGTCTATTTTCAACTTTTTTCAACTTTCATCAGGGTTGAAAAAGTACCTGAAAATGGCGAATTTTGGCCGACTTTTGGCAAAAAGTAAGGCTATAGGCTTGCCATTTTTGCCAAAAATTGTCTATTTTCAACTTTTTTCAACTTTCATCAGGGTTCAAAAAGTACCTCAAAACTGTGAATTTTGGCCGATTTTTGGCAAAAGGTAAGGCTATAGGCTTGCCATTTTTGCCAAAAATCGTCTATTTTCAACTTTTTCAACTTTCATCACGACCCAAAAACTGCCTCAGAAAGGCCAATTTTGGCCGATTTTTGGCAAAAAGTAAGGCTATAGGCTTGCCAATTTTGCCAAAAATCGTCTATTTTCAACTTTTTTCAACTTTCATCAGGGTTGAAAAAGTACCTGAAAATGGTGAATTTTGGCCGACTTTTGGCAAAAAGTAAGGCTATAGGCTTTCCATTTTTGCCAAAAATCGTCTATTTTCAACTTTTTTCAACTTTCATCACGACCCAAAAACTGCCTCAGAAAGGGCAATTTTGGCCGATTTTTGGCAAAAAGTAAGGCTATAGGCTTGCCATTTTTGCCAAAAATCGTCTATTTTCAACTTTTTTCAACTTTCATCAGGGTTGAAAAAGTACCTGAAAATGGCGAATTTTGGCCGACTTTTGGCAAAAAGTAAGGCTATAGGCTTGCCATTTTTGCCAAAAATTGTCTATTTTCAACTTTTTTCAACTTTCATCAGGGTTCAAAAAGTACCTCAAAACTGTGAATTTTGGCCGATTTTTGGCAAAAGGTAAGGCTATAGGCTTGCCATTTTTGCCAAAAATCGTCTATTTTCAACTTTTTTCAACTTTCATCACTTCCCAAAAACTGCCTCAGAAAGGCCAATTTTGGCCGATTTTTGGCAAAAAGTAAGGCTATAGGCTTGCCATTTTTGCCAAAAATCGTCTATTTTCAACTTTTTTCAACTTTCATCAGGGTTGAAAAAGTACCTCAAAACTACGAATTTTGGCCGATTTTTGGCAAAACGTAAGGCTATAGGCTTGCCATTTTTGCCAAAAATCGTCTATTTTCAACTTTTTTCAACTTTCATCACGACTCAAAAACGGCCTCAGAAAGGCCAATTTTGGCCGATTTTTGGCAAAAAGTAAGGCTATAGGCTTGCCATTTTTGCCAAAAGTCGTCTATTTTCCACTTTTTTCAACCCTCATCGCGACTCAAAAAGTACCTCAAAACGGCGAATTTTGGCCGATTTTTGGCAAAAAGTAAGGCTATAGGCTTTCCATTTTTGACAAAAATCGCCTGTTTTAAACTTTTTTCAACTTTCATCACGACTCAAAAGCTGCCTCAGAAAAGCCAATTTTGGCCGATTTTTGGCAAAAAGTAAGGCTATAGGCTTGCCAGTTTTGCCAAAAATTGTCTATTTTCAACTTTCTTCCAATTTCATCAGGACTCAAAAAGTGCCTCAAAACAGCCAATTTTGGCCAATTCTTGTCATATCTGAATCTGGTCTACAAAGTTGAAAAAAGTTGATAGTAGGCGATTTTTGGCCAAAATTGCAAGCCTATAGCCTTACTTTTTGGCAAAAATCGGCCAAAATTGGCCTTTTACAGGCAGTTTTTGAGTCCTTATGAAAGTTGAGAAAAGTTGAAGGTAGGCAATTTTTGGTGAAAATTGGCAAGCCTATAGCCTTACCTTTTGCCAAAAATCGACGAAAATTGGCCTTTCTGAGGACCTTTTTGAGTCGTGTTGAAAGTTGAAAAAAGTTGAAAATAGACGATTTTTGGCGACAAGTGCAAGCCTATAGCCTTACTTTTTGCCAAAAATCGGCCAAAATTCGCTGTTTTGAGGCACTTTTTGAGTCCTGATGAAAGTTGAAGGAAGTTGAAGAATGTTGAAAATAGGCTATTTGCTGCAAAAATAGCAATCCTACAGCGTTACCTTTTGACCAAGAGTGACTGTTCTCAGCAATATTGGATCGGCCACCAAACAGTGTTAGAAAAAAGTGAAAGATAAGAACATTAAGAGGGAGGGAAACATTGGCGTTTTATGAGCAAGTAGACCAGATAATAGGAGATATACCCATGACGAAGCCAGGCTTTGTTTTCTGTACAGGTGATCTTTTTAGCTTTATGGTTGACATTGAAAATATAGAAGGAAAAGATTCGGTGAGGTAAGACAATAACTTTACACATTCTGGACTGTTAAATGATGACAGTCATCAGCTGACAAGTCAATCAACATCCTTGTTGACCCTGGTATCATCAACATTTTCATCCTACAATTTATTAGGCAGCCCTCCCTAAGTTCTACATTTTCATTCAATCCAAATGACCATACTTCAACCCTTATCCAACTCCACAGAAACACTTCAGCCTCTCTTCCCTCCAATTATCTGACAGTTGTTGAGAAGTTGGGCAAAGACGACCTAATTTCGTTCAACCAAAGCAAGATGAAACAGGCTGTCACTTAACATAAACATACCCCCATCTTTCCACCTGTTCTTAAGAATGGTGATGAACTGGACACTTCAACTTTTTTCACACAACTTGATCTTACTCTATTGTCTAACCTCACTTGGAAAACTCACATCCATTTCCTTGCTAAACATGCATCTCAGAAGCTCGGTTTTCTCGCCAGAGCCCGCGGGTATTTCTCATCTTCTCACCTTCTGACCATATACAATTCTCAAATCCGTTCTTATTTATAGTACTGCTCCCACGTCTGGAGTGGTGCTCCAAAATCCACTCTCTGTCTTCTTGACAAAGTCCAGTCCAAAGCCATTCGTCTCATCAACGATCCTAGCCTCACCAAATCTTTCCAACCTCTATCCAATCGTCGTTTACTTGGAGATCTTCCCATCTTTTATGGATACATTCACGGGCATTGCTCTCGGGAGATCAGGGAGATTATTCCAGTTCCTCTGAGGCGTGTCAGAACCACCAGAAGCTCAACTCATTCACACCCTTTCCAAGTTTCACTGCCTAATCCACGAACTCTATCCCACAAATCATCATTCATCCCTAGAACATGCAACTTATGGAACGTCTTGCCTTCCTCTTGCTTTCCTGTAACTTACCACTTGCCATCTATCAAATCTAAGATCAATAAACTTGACCTGATGTCTCTCTCCTCTTTGCTTTTCGCTTTCTTCTTGTTTCCTTTGTTGGGGCTTTGCATAGGCCACCATGGCCTTTCCCCAACATAACTCACTAGAAAAAGCCAAGTGGCTTACTCCCAGTAACGCCAATCGCAACTTAAGAGTCTTTATCCAAAGATATTGAAGGAAATGACACCATGTCAAAAGCTCAATTCAATGCTTCCATTAAAAGAAGGATAATAAAAGAAAAAAATTGCGCATGCGCAGCAATTGTAACCTGAGTTCGCCCCAGGTTGGTGTCCACACTGCCAAAGATCAAAACCAATTTCGGACAAAACATGGCTCGTCTTGGGTGAACACCAACCTGGAGAGAACCCTTGCTAGTTTATGAAATGTGGACAGGGCTCAATCGACTTGACGACCGTAGTTTGGCCTTGTGCAGTGTGATTGACCAATGAAGATTCAGGACATGGCGATTCAACCAATCACTTTAATCAACTGTTGAGCCAATTGGGAGTCGTTTTGATTACGTCATTTTTTAAAAATAGAAAGTATTGCACCACTTTTCCTATAAGTTCAATGGCCGCACTAGGTGGTGGCATCAAATCAAAAGCAACCCAAGCTTCGCAGTGAATGGCGATACCTCGACTAGTTTTCACTACATCCAGAGAGTAAGAGCGCCTTCTTCAAGTCCGTGGTAGAAAAGCTTCGAAGGAACGCCTTGGAAGCAGATTGAGCGTCAAAGTTCTCCGCCGGTGCACAGCTCCGCCGGCGTATCGTTTCAAGTGGTGGAGGAGTTCCCGGCTAGGCCCGTGGAGCTCATCAACCAAAGAATTTTATTTTAGGCCAAACCAGCAGCATTACGGACTCCATTTCTTCTTGCTCTACTGAGACAACGAAATGGGTTCAAAGTTTGTTGAGTTATCCCGTGCCTGTAGCATTGAAGGGAGTGGCGAAAGAAGTGGAGGGCAGAGTGGGTTTAGGCCCATTCTGCCGGGTCGGCATAGAGGACCTTTCCCTTGCCGACTTCCAAACGGAGCTGACAGGAGAGGCTCAGTTGGACGTGGAGAAATTGAACAAATTCAAAACATTTGATGAGATGGTGTTGAATGAAGGTTTGTAGTTTTTTGCGTTCATGATCTTTTTATTAGCTCATTGACGAATGCCCAAAGAAACATCTTGCCCCCTGCATAATCTCCCCAACTAACTCAGAAGAATCTTTTACGATGCAGCTAATATGCAAATTTGAACACCTGTGTTCATTTTCAGACGCAAAATTTTAAAAAGGTGAACTGAGTCTTTGGAATACCCCGTGATTGGACTTCCCCCTTTTGACCACTCTATTGCCTCCTTTAATTATATTTGCGAGCAGTTCACTAATTCGTAACAGGTTAGCACCGAGCCCCTTATAGAACGTAGGAAAGCCCGCACCCTGCTGTATATTTTCTGCTATAGAGACAATATATCTGTAACTAACCGATAAGCAAAAATTAATATTTGATCATGGTTGTCCCTAGAATGCCTAAGACTCCTGCAATATATTGCTGCCAGTTTGCAGTTAAAAGAGGAGCTGATTTCACTTAAGGGGATTCATTCTGCCTTTTCTGTTTTTTAATGACTGACTTTGAAAAAATAGTGAGGTTATGAGCTTGCTTTTTGGGTTAAAATCATCATCATTTGCTCCTTAGCCAAGACAGTTGTGGGTGTATCCAGTCATAAACAATTCTCTTCCCGCCACCCCAATCCTTTGCTATCCTGCTAAGCTTAACCATTCCTTTTCCACTCCACTCTTCAGATTCCCAATCCAGCTCCCCTGCAATCTTCCTCATCCAAATGGCTAAAATAACCTGATTTGAATATTTCAGAAGTAGTTCAAAGGCATTGCGCAAATAGTAACATCATCTAAGTAGTGTCATTTCTTCTCTTTAGACCCGACTGGTATCCTAAAAGAGGTATTTGATGAATATACAGAAGAGAGTATTCTCAAAGATGCCATGGAAGAACTGAAAACAGAAGTGGAAGAAAAGAAATGGCCAGATGTCAATAACCAGTTGTCAATTGATGACCATCTCTCATCCATTATGGAGAACATACACGAACTAGATCAGCTTTTTGGCCCAATGGAAACGCAACCTGGGGATGAATTCACTGCATGTGATGTTACTTCTGGGTTCCTTTTAGACTCTGCAATGGAGGAGTGTTGCACCTCAGCACAGAGCAAGAGTACTACCTCAAGTGTCTCCATTGATTGTGTTGAGCCCAGCTGCGTCTTTTCTGATACAACTGAAGTAATTTCATCGAGTGATTTGCTTGGCAGATTGATGTCAGAATCTGGAATAAGTGCCGATGAGGTAAATGACGATGTGCAATTGATCACTCCTCAAAACAAGAGGAAGCTTTCACCTACTACAGATACTGTAGCCAAAAAATGGCAGGGATATTCGGAAGCTGATGCTGATGACTGTTCTTCCATCTATAGCTCGTGTGCCTCCTCCCCTGAAGGCACGACTGTGCTGCGCAGAAAGAAGAACAATGAGGCATCAAAGGTTTCCAGAGCAAACCGCAAAGCAAAGCATCAAAGGCTTTTTGAGAGAGAAAAAGAACTTGAAGAAGACAATGCAAGACTGCGTTTGCTTGCCACTGAGATGACGAAGGAAGCGGAATCGCTTCGGAAACAACTCATCGTTAAACTCAGTGCCAAGGATTGCCCTGGACACTGAATATCCTCTTGCTCCCTGTACTATTCATGCTTTAAGTTAAGGAACTTTGAATCCAATTAGTACGGTAATTAATTTTATACTAAATCGTATCATGAATTGAATCATGAATCAAGGGTTTTGGTATTTAAAATGAATCAAACCTGTAGTTTAACCTTCTTTTAGATGTTCGATGAATTCACCTTCTTGATTTTGTCAATAATAGGCTTTTCAATACATGTAGAATCACCCTGTCCTTGCAGTGACCCAGGGAGTAAGGGATTGCTGAATTTATGTAACAATTCAGCAGAAAAGCAGTCGTCAGGCAAAAATTTATGGGATTGTCCAGCCAAGAAATTAAGCTGTATACAAGTGCAGGTTGGATTTTAATCAAACTAGATCTCAATATCTGAATCTCGTTTAGTATTTTTCTAACCATTTCACCTCTATTATAATACTCTCAGTCCTTTGGACTTCTAATGTATCTGGCTTGTCTATAAGCTACTGTCATTGAGATATATTGTACATATTTCACTGTATATCCAATGCGAAACTTTTTTGGAAGTTATAATCAATTTCACGAAAGGAAGCCATTCTCTATCGTTTTCTCCTATTAGGAAAACACTTGCCAACCCTGTTCTTTCTCTAGAGTTGCTTGGAGATGCTGAACACCAAAACCCATATAAAGTTCTAGAATGCCCAGATATGACAAATAATTGACCATAAATCATCCTGCCTACTTCACGAACTCTATCTCACAAATCATCATTCACCGGAAGAACGTGCAACTTATGGAACTTCTTGCCTTCTTCTTGTTTTCCTGAGTCCTACAACTTGCTATCTTTCAAATCTAAGATCAATACACTTGATCTTATCTCTCTATCCTCTTAGCTGCTCGCTTTCTTCTTTCCTCCTATGTTGGGGCTTTATATAGGCCACCATAGCCTTTCCTCAACATAACCCACTAAAAAGAAAAATAAGCAAGGTTTTGGGCTGTTTTTGGAAAAGTGGCGTATTTTAAAGAATTCCAGACTGACTAAAAAAATCAATACATCCTGAAATCACCATTTAGAGGAAAAAATAAGGGCACAGGTATGCTATTTTTGCCAAAATGGCCTGTTTTCAAAGCTTTTCAAGTACTATTGGGGAAATCAACCCAGTATTCAGAGAGAATTGGTTTTGACCAGAAGTAAGACTGACTTAGAAAATTATTCGTCCCTCATTGGCTTAAAGACTTTCTAGTAATAAAACAGAAAGTAGTTCACTGGCAGCCCACATGGTTACCATGTCAGCAAACCATTGCATTATCTTTTGCCATGGCAGTTGGTAGGTGAATGATAAAAGGTATCTAAAATATTTTGATAACATTTCGCGATTGTTTTCACTCCCTTGTAAAGCAAAAAGGCCAAAAACTCGTAACTTTTGACAAAGAGAAAGACAGGATACTTGCCCTATAAAGGATTCGTCCATTCAAGGCCTTTCAAGTGAAACAAAAATCAATATGACGTTTGAATGGCTATTTTAGGGTGAAAAGAAGGACATTGCTTTCCCATTGTAACCATTCTGTTCTGTCATGGAAGTCGCTCTTTTCCAAAGATGATGTAGAGATGTTCTCACCTTTTTGCCTTTCTCCTTGGTACTTGGCAATATTTGGCTTGTGTGAGGATCAAGACTTTCCAATGACATTGACTTTTTGAACTTTTTGAAAAAGGGTAAGCACGAATGAGTGGATTATAATATCGCCTGAAGTGATCACATGAAAATCAACATTCAAATCAACTTGATTATACTTTGTTTTGGAGAAAGGCGATCACTGATCACGTGAATGGTAAAATGACAGGGAAGAATCCCTTGAAATTATCACATTATATTTGTAATTCTAAAACCTGATAGATAATGTTATGCATCGAAGAATAGCAAAACTAATCGCGTGAACGACATCATGGTACGAAAGGGTCATTTCAAATGATCACATGATATTGATGACCTTTTATCAGCCGTGCTTTTTGGTGATTTCTGAGATACAGGTCATGATTATTGAAACGTGCAAATGAATGTCTAACTCAACTGCAAAAATTTCAGAGACAAGGTTAGACAGGATGCAAGGAAACTGTGACTTAAATCACATACCATTTGAGCAAGGCCTTGACAAATTTTCATTTTTCCCAACATTAATTTACAATGGAAAACAAGCTATCAAATCCAGCCATAAAGATAAGTTAACATATCAAATTTTCAATGCACACATGAATATTGAATGGAGATAGAACACGAAAATGCAAAATAAAATGTTTAGATGAAGGTGAACAATAAGGAAATTCCTGATTTCGACAAAACTCGGAGAAGTGGAAGCATCAACTTTGTTTGACGAAGGTATACTCGTAAGATGCTCATCGGCGAATGAAGCATCGGATTATAGGCGAAATTAGACTATGAAAATCACACTCAGACGTGGACCGAAACGTTGGAAAAAGAACGATTGACTATAGCGATAGGTTGCCTTTTTGGAGTATCTTTTTAAAACCACCATTTGCATCGTGAAAAAGTCCAAGAGAAATCAAACTTTTCACAGTTTTGATTCAGTCACCCGTATGATTTCCGGAGTAGCATCGGACTTCAGGAATCAAGAGTATTTTCCATCTTCCTCTGAGGCGTGTTAGGACCACCAGAAGTTCGACCCAATCACACCCTTTCACAGTTTCACTGCCTACTTCACGAACTCTAACTCACCAATCATCAATTCATTCTAAGAACGTGTAATTCATGGAACCGTTTTGCTTTCTTCTTCCTTTCCCGAATCCTACGACATACCATCTTTCAAATCTAAGATCAATAAACTTGATCTCATCTCCCTCCCCTCTTAGCATTTTGCTTTCTTCTATTGTTGGAGCTTTGTATAGGTCAACATGGCCTTTCCCCAACAAAACTCACAAAAAATTATTAGCGCATCCTTTACATGTCGCAAAAAGGAAATTATAAGAGATTGGTGACAGGAGTGGCATCCAACCACGAAAACCTAAACCGGACCGTCATAAGTATGTGGACATGTTGGTTGACAATCTGCACCGGTGACCTTACTTTATGGGAGAAGCTTGTGGAAGAAGAAGAAGAAGAATAAGAAGAAAAGGAAGAAAAAGAAGAATAAGAAGAATAAGAAGAACAAGAAGAAAAGGAAGAAAAAGAAGAATAAGAAGAACAAGAAGAAAAGGAAGAAAAAGAAGAATAAGAAGAACAAGAAGAAAAGGAAGAAAAAGAAGAAAAAGAAGAATAAGAAGAAGAAGAATAAGAAAAAGAATAAGAAGAAGAAGAATGAGAAAAAGAAGATGAAGAAGAATGAGAAAAAGAAGAAAAAGAGGAAGAAGAAGAAGAAGGAGAATAGTCTCAGTTCACTCATTATCCGACGCTTCATACTCTGATCAAACTCAGACCGAACGCCTTCAGTACGATGAAACTATTTTTCCACTTTTCTGTGCAACGTTAAGATTCTGTAGACTTAGTGAAAAATTTCTGATTCTGTGAAATTCATGGGATCAGCCGCAAACTGTAGATGCAAATCGAAGAATCTGAGAGCGACAGCGTGATCTCAAAAGTAGCCATTAATTGAAGGCAATATGTTTCCAGCATCTTCCAAAGATTGACAGTTGAAATTGGACTTAAGTCCATCTAAAGATCTGATACTCGAGAATTTGGATGACAAAGTAAGTATCTTAAACAATAGAAGCATCCGAAACAAGGATTGCATCAAAAAATCTAAAGGTATATGTTAATTGAATTGTAAGAGCATGATTAGCGTTGTCAACATAAATTAGACATAAATACTTCATTTCCGTCGCTTTTTCGGCTTTGGTTTTCGCAATCCTTTTCCGTACCATCCTGGGTGCTGTGTGTCAACACAGTTACTCAAGTTGGTCAGGAAAACATGACTCAAAAGTGGCTCTTCTTTTACCGTAACGCTTATCATCGTTTCCGTTGCATTGTGTTCAAGATCCTTTTTGAGTTCGAAGCTTTTGGTTGTATGGGAGTTAACCTCTCGTCTAGTCAGGGGAGTGTGTAGTTTCAGCAAGGGATCTTCTAGCCTGCAAGAAAACGACCATATTTATATCAATTGATGAACTCTTCGAAGCTAATTACAATAAGCCAGCGTTTATCATCATTCAATCGAAGTAGCAAAATTATGCAGACCTAAAAGCTCACTCTGTAGAGCGATCGCTTTGAAATCTCAAGGTGACGGGCTCAAAACCGGTCCCTGTTCCTTCGGTGTACGAATGGTACTGCTCGACCAAGTGGAGCTGTGCAATTGTCCGAGAGGTGATGGTAGGTGTGGCGCTCCACTTCAGCTAAATAAGACCTTTGATCTAGTGCAGGCAAAAAGGAGATGGATTCCTTCGCTGTTCGCTTGGTAAAGTTACCAGGCCAATCCGATCGATATATTTGCTTATTTATTAACAGACATTCAAAAGTGGACAAACAAGAGTTCCGTTGAGTGCAGCAGGCTCGATGTGGACAACGAGAAGTGGAAGAAAGTGGCCTCCATGCCTGGTATGCATACGGGAGTGACCTGACCTGAAATGACCTGACCTGACCTGACCTGACCTGATATGACCTGATATGACCTGACATGACCTGATATGACCTGACCTGACTGACCTGACCTGACTGACCTTACCTGACCTGAAATGACCTGATATGACCTGACTGATATGACCTGACCTGACTGACCTGACCTGACTGACCTGACCTGACCTGACATGACCCGACCTGACCTGATATGACCTGACCTGATACATACTTGACCTAAACTAACAAAAACTGATCTGTTTATGAATTGCAATACCTGTTATATTTGATGACGGTATAGTTCATCCGATCCATTAAGATTCGCATGACATCGTCCACTCTTCCTAAGATCCACGAAAAATTATCAAGTAAATCAATGGCAAGCGACAATGAAATCTTAATTCCAAAATTCAAGCAAGGTTCACTTGAAATTAAAACACGACTGACGAGGAATGGAACAGAAAAACCCTTTAGAGATCCAATTCTATCGAAAAAATTCGTAGCGCTGCCTCTGGTCTCTGCTAAGCTTGGGATCGAGTTTGCTGTGCAGTTTACTTGGATAACTTCATGTCCTTAGAAAAGGCCCTGCATGGTGGCTCTTCTAAGCTCTGAATTGAACCTGCCACCCAGTAATCCATACTTACCTTTCCATGCGTTCACCGAGAGCTATGTTCTAAAGGATGCTTGCAGATAGTAGATTTGGGACTATCATGTGATCAGCTCAAATCATCCTTTCATACGATGACGCAATTCCCCTTGATCAGATCGTAAAATCCTCAATTAAATTGTGGCTGTTGCATGCGAAGAGTGATAAGGGAAAATTTCTTCACAATAAAATACTCAAATTAGCAGGGTGGAAATAAGTGCCACTTTCATTCTGTAATCGGCACTTGGCAATTTCCCTACTGCACGTAACAAACAAGATCTCAAATTTTGAAGCCAATGAAAACATATGCCTAGACTTGGCAAAGAAATAAAAAGGTGTTGAAATATCTAACGAATTACCGTTTATTTTCAGTTTAGCGATGTTGTCCTTCGGAGTCCACTGAAGATTCACGATGTACAATTCCGGACGACTTGATTTGACACGATTCATTCCCCAGAGTGCACGGTAGCTCTTCAGAACCTGAAAAGTTGATCAAATTTCAAAGTCAAAAAACGTTCCCAAATGGTTTTAGTGCGATGATTGACGGTACACCATCTCTGTTTTCTTAGCATTTAGCATGCAAATTATAAAATGACAGCTATATTTGACTTTCTTTTTACTGTCCATAGCATATTTGTTAAATTTTCTTGCACTTGATTTTGATTATTGTAACCAGTGATTTTACAGTTAAATATACTCTAATCTAGTTTAAAAACAACGTAATTTGATATTTTGACAGTAGCCTATCTTCTCTTCAATACTTTTCTCCGCAAATGATGGCAACTGAGCTTGAAGCCAGCTCATGAAATTTTTTCAGTTTGGAAGGAGAGTGCAGATCATCTGATCTAGGCAATGGTTTTGATTCACAAAAGGAGCAAGATCTTGAATCACATCAACCACGAGAATAAATGAAGAGGAAAAAAGGTGACAAGGCCTTTTCATGATAAGAACGTCTTCTGAATGTCGTAAAATCAGGAGCAAGAGCTAGCAGAGAGCTCATTGCAATGAAAAATTTCATGTATCTTTTTCCTTTTAATTTCTTCTCCTTTAACTTTTAATTGAAATCGCGAATCTGGATACCATTAACTAGGTAGCTGCTTATTACATTGTAGGGTAAAAGGCAAAAGGCTTGAAAGCCTTCCTTCATACGAACGCCTTCTGAATGTCTCCAATTAATCTTGAAGGATGTTTAAACAGAGATGAAACACGTAGGTATGCTAACTTTAAGGCTGGAACCGAGACAGAGTATCATGTCAGCTTTCTTGGCATGTTCAAGAGCAGCTTGCCAATTTTGTGGGAAGGACAGCTCCCTCTTTTCACTGAAGTGCACAATCGTATCAGATAGGCTCGCACTGCAATTATGACATTTCCGACCAGTTGCGTGTCGTCGAAGGCTCGTGTTCTCAGTCACATCAAACAAACGCCAGTAAATGCGCTGGGGATGACAGCTTTCACAAACCTGCAACCAAAATCCATTTTGTGAAAGATTTACGATTTCACCACACGTATTCCATCGTGTAACGAATCTTAAACGATTATCGAAGATAAATCTGGCTGTCTTACTTCCATCCAGCTATATTTGCTAACAGGACAACACTGAGCAACATGATTGCATTAATCCAAGTACTTGGGAAAATGAATCATTCCACCGAGCTTTCGACTTGGAATATAAAGATTACAAGCTTGAGACTGGTCCTCGCTATCCCAACGCAAGAGTGACGCAATTAGAGCTTCAGTGATAAGCTATCTGAAAGCTTCAAAACAGCGCCAAGCTGAATACAAAATCATCAAACAATCTTTCATTGAATCCATTTTATTTTCTTGCATACTTTTCATGCCTATTCTTATTGCAAGCATTTTTTTAGCTAACCATGATTATGATCCGATTGCTCAGTTTTTTAGTTTTGAAGGGCAGAATGGAAATCAGTTTTAAATGTTTACTTTACTCTGGTAAATATATAAAATGAAATGAAATTAAAACTCATGGTAGGTGTGCCATTCCACGGTAGCAAAAAGCATTTCGGCGCAAGCAAAAGGGGATAAATCATCTCGCCTTTCGGATAACACCGACAAATGCCACAATGCCGCATGCTTTGCTGTCCTTTCAGTTGATCAAAAAACTTGAAATATAGGAAGCTGCGCGCACAAAGATCATTTGAAAACTTGCAATTCCCAAGAAAGATAATCGCAAGGATAGTTTAAATCTTGAAAGACACACAGATAATGGGAATGGGGATTATTCGTTACTGAAATGGCAGCTTTTTTCGGGAAGAAATAGATACCTTAAAAATTTACTGAAAAACGAATGATTCGGGGAGATAGTGCCAGAATGCTGTTTCGGACGGCAGAAAGAATTTGGCATGTTGAGTTTACTGCCGGGCCTGGAGAGAGGTGTACAATAATAGCATCTCGCTTCTTTGCTTAGCCTCGAACAATGACATTGGGCGTTTATGGGGAATTCTTAACGGAAACACGACACTCTCGCTTGAAAAATAGCAGCTTTTTCTTGTAATATCACCTAAATGAATCCAAGTTCAGCGAAGCGAAGAATTTTCAAACGGCATACAGAGCCACAACTACTTGCAAAGTCTTAGCATTTTAAACGTTAGACAAAAATCCAATATCTGGTAGGCATTTCTAGGGATAATTCTAATGAGAACTCTCCTGGACAAAGTCCAATTTTTTTTACAAAGGGACCGAACAATAGCTACGTACATCCAAACAATTAGCGAAGGAATGAATGAATGAATAGATAAAATGAATAAATAACTATAGTAAAAACTGACAGGTCCAGCAATTCGGTCACATTGTGGATGACCATGAAGTCAAGTATGACATCATAACAGGCGCAGTGGATGACGCAGTACATCAAAGACAGCAGTAAATTTGGAGAATTGATGCAGCGAAGAAAGAAGAGGTTGGGTTGAATTGCTTGGCAAAGGGCAAAAATATGATGAGCCCAATCAGAGCTGCACCGATCGATAGGCATTCCTCTTTGAAGAAGAAAGCCTGTATATACAGGTAATTAGAGAAGATTTCTAGTTGCACATACCTCCGCGAACATATTACCATGAATTTCAGATAACGCCTCAGTTGGAAGTCCACTTCGTATGTGCAAACCATCGCAGTTCTGCGACACAATATGCTTCACCTAAACAGATGCAAACTGCTATCAAGGACGCATCATGAAACTGGTGTCTACAGCTGTTGTAAGTCACCCCAGTGCATAAGTAAGAGCGCAACACACCAGCAAATTACAACGATAAAGGAATATGAAATTAACATAGGAATAGTTTCAAATTATGACGACATAGAAACGAGAAGGAATCCCTCAAACCGAGGCGATGCCAGGAAAGAGCAATGCAAATTTGCTGCTAGCAGACGAGAAGGCAGCGAATCAATCTTTTAAGCAGAAATCAAAATGTAATTTCCATGTGTTCTGTCGTGCATCAGGGGGTAAATTTTAGGACCCTGAGAAGCACTACGCGTATAGAGCAGTGGCCTGGTCTTTCCTGTCAATGTAGCCACCCCTCCTAATTCTAATACGCCTGGAAAGAAAGAGTGATTGCGTACCTTCCCATTCTAAGTGAAGGTCAAGCTAGGGGGTCAGCTCGACCCAGACTCGGGTCTGTATTCACGCGCCATAACTAAATCACCTTAAGAAGGATAGCCGAAATAAGACCGTTACAGCAGAAAACATCTGCTTGTACTTAACTAGTCATTTCGTACTCATGAAGGCTACTGAGATGAACCTGTTTCGCGACACAGCCTGGTGAAGTCTGCATCGCGCATCAATCTCATTTTCAGGCAAGTTTCGTTTAGCGTTTCGAAAGGTGCGAAGAAAGGGTTTTGAAGTATGCCAGAGTTGATTGAGATATGAATGCCTGACAAACAAAAGATCAGTACTAATTACAAGCGACACAATTTAGGAGAAACATCGATTGATTATTTGCCTTCAGTTAAAAAACCTCGTTCCTCTTCTTCTCCTTCTCCTTCTGACTGCAATTCCTCTTAAGTGGTGTCGCCGGTTGGACGAGCGTTCATCTACATCCGCATCTTTTCTGGGGAATTCCCCATTTCATAGCCGGATGCATTTCCTGCTTCCAACCCGCTCCAATAACCTGTGCTTAAGATCGGCGCTTACAGCCATAGTGGCTGGATTTCTGCTTAGATTTATGGGCTCTTACTGGCACCTGAGCGTAGAGAAACCGTGCATGCCGTACAGTCCTACGTCTTCTCACTGTGACCAGACCCCACGAGTCTTATCCTTGGAATCACAGATGGTTAGCCACTCTTCACAGTCTCATTGAAAAATTAGCATGAGCGGGGCAAGGAACACCGACCGTAGCATCTAAGATCAAGTGCCAAGAATGGAATGATAGCATCCAAAGCCATCTGGAGCAATGCAAAAAGACATTGAAGCATTCTGGCAAAAACTTGTGGCAATTTGACAGACATCGTCTCACCTGATTGAGTTGCACAGTGAGCAGCTCTCAAAGAAGTAATCATGAATCGATATGACAATTAAGATTAAATAATCGATACCTTTCCATGCTGATGCAAAGCGAGCAAGCTCATGTGAGTAAATGTTGGTATCGCATCACACAGACTTTGCACACTACGAAACAAAATGTCATGTTTGATCGTACGAGAAATAAAAATTCGACCTTAGAGACGGCTGCTAGAGTCAAAAGACAAACCTTCAGTTCCCCTTCATTTGAAGTTCCCCTACATGCAAAGTCCCCTCTTACTTGAAGCTCCCAGCTCATTTTAGTATCACTTCATTTGAAGTTCCCATACATGCAAAGTCCCCTCTTACTTGAAGCTCCCAGCTCATTTTAGTATCACTTCATTTGAAGTTCCCATACATGCAAAGTCCCCTCTTACTTGAAGCTCCCAGCTCATTTTAGTATCACTTCATTTGAAGTTCCCATACATGCAAAGTCCCCTCTTACTTGAAGCTCCCAGCTCATTTTAGTATCACTTCATTTGAAGTTCCCATACATGCAAAGTCCCCTCTTACTTGAAGCTCCCAGCTCATTTCTAGTATCACTTCATTTGAAGCCCCCCTCTTTTGAAGCTCCCACTTACTTGCAGCTCCTCATCCATTTGCGAGCGGAAATTCTCCTGGTTCAACTTTAAAGGGATGTTAAAATATCATTGTGCACATTCTCACGACTTGCTGATACCACGTCTCATTTTCGCACCAACTTACTGGAACTTTTTAACAACTTTCTCACATGCATTATGAAGCTTTTGGAACTGAGGCCATTATCTCTTAAAACCCCAAATTATCACATAAATAATAACAATAATAACAATAATAATATCATCTCATATCTATACATGGAACGGGCATTTCTGCTGTAGTTCGGGTACCTAGCATGACTTAGGTACATTACACGAATTAAGAATTCTGCAGTTTCTTGCATTGGAAACTAAGTCGCAAAATCTTGGAAGTGGATGATAACATTGGAGCAGTCTTGATGAAGAAAACGTAACCATGTGCATAGAAAAGTCGATTTTAAGCATAACAGAAACCATATCAAGGGGTCACGAGCTTACCTCACCAACACGTTTTAATAAAGGAATATGTATAGCTAAGTAATTGCCATTAGAAAACTTCACAGCCTGCTCAATTGGAGCACATCAGAAGTCAAAAAAGCTCTGAGATTTGCGAGAGAAATCGATCTTTATGAGGTGGTACGCCATTGCCTTCATCAGCGATAGTATATTAGTCATTGTGAACTCTATCAATGGTGCCACAACTCGTAATTCTTACGTCTGGATGAGATTTGTCCTCCTTACAAGCTAAATCGTCACCCGTAAAAGGATTGGGAGTGACAGCCTATGGGTACATCATCTCCAACTAGTAGTTTGAGTGGAAAAATCGGCGGCTGTACGCGAACAGTATAAAAACAAAACACGTTAAAGATGTGAAACTTGAACATTTGAAAAAAATCAAAAAATCATTTTATTTGATTTTGCCCATTTCTCCGCTGCTGAGGAATCAGCAACGATCTTCCCGTTTGAAAAGCTCATAAAAACCAACAGTTAGCCAATCCATTGGGATACGTCTCTATTAACTTAAGCTTCAGTGAGAAACAATGACTAGGAGGTTGGGAAACGACTCAGTTTTCATCACAGTAGGCAAGAATTTTCCACGGAAAAGCCTTTTTTTTAGTGGGTTATGTTGAGGAAAGGCTATGGTGGCCTATACAAAGCCCCAACAAAGGAAGAAGGAAGCGAAAAGCAAAGAGGAGAGAGACATCAAATCAAGTTTATTGATCTTGGATTTGAAAGATGGCAAGTTTTAGGATTCAGGAAAGAAAGAAGAAGGCAAGACGTTCCATAAATTGCATGTTCTTGGGATGAATGATGACGAGTTCATGAAGTAGGCATAGTAATAATGACCATAAATTCACGAGCTCAATAGAGACTTAAACTTTGCAATTGAATATTTTGGAAGATACTCTTGTCACTGCTTTACGCTCTTAGAAATTCCTAATAGAGATAGCCATAGAAGCAAAAAGGATGCATAATGTCTTACATGAGGTCTTCGCCGCGAGACAATTTCGTCCATACACCATCTGGCCCCCTAATGTTAAAGAAAAACTCTAGTTATCAATATGTGGGAGCCATATCAGTTATATATTGACAAAATTAAAAGATAAATCCATTTATCACCTCATTATATAAGCTATATATACCGAAGATGGGTAGATTAGAGCTGGTCAGATCAGGTCAGATCAGATCAGGTCAGACCAGGCCAAGTCAAGTCAAGTCAAGTCAGGTCAAGTCAGGTCAGGACAGGTCAAGTCAGGTCAGATTAGGTCAGGACAGGTCAAGTCAGGTCAGATTAGGTCAGATCGATCCCGTGGCCATATCCGGCCGTCTCTTCACCATTCCTTGTCCACAGCGAGTCGGCTGCATTCCACTAGACCATTGTCAGTCCACCTACGGACGTCCTCAAGCCAATTTCTACTGGGTCTCCTTCTACACCTGGATCCAGGTACCTGTCGATGCATCAACACTTGGGCCAACGTTGCAGGTTTCGGCGTTAAATGGGAGAAATATTGAAGTTTCAGGTATTCTATAATGTTCAGCAATTTTGTGAATTCCCCAAATTTCCCCTTGATCTCTTCGTTCTAATTGGTAGCCTGATCTTAATACTGATGCTAAAAGATTGGAGATATAAAAGGAGATACGAAACATAACGAGAACGATTTGCTCGAATCGAGTAGAGTATTGGACAAATGTCGCCTCACCTATAATCTGGAATGGAAGCAGCCTGCAACAAACATGTATAAAATTACAATGTAATATTGATGCAAGGATAATAAGATGGGACATAACTGTTATAACTAATTTCAAAAAGGAAAAAAATCACAATTTTGAAGAAAAGATAAAAGATCCCAAAGAATGCATAATTCAGCATTCATTCGAAGAGACTTTTGGTATTGAAAACAATAACAAATTTACAAGTAACCGCTGTTGACGTTATGAATATCTTGGCATGTTGTCATCTCTTGATTGCTTTGTAAAATGTGAATAAGTTTTTTTAGTGAGTTATGTTGGGGAAAGGCAATGGTGGCCTACACAATGCCTCAACAAAGGAAGAAAGAAGAAAGCGAAAAGCTAAGAGGCGAGAGAGATCAGATCAAGTTCATTGCTCTTGGATTTGAAAGATGGCAAGTTGTAAATTGTGCTTTTAGTTGCAGGTCCACGTCGGCGTTAGCTACCTTTGGGCAAACCTGCATCACCGAATAACTAACGCATTCATGGATTTATGGACACAGACAAGAGAGTTTGGAGTTTGATCGGAGAGAATAACGGCTAGAAGAGCATAAAAAGCTACGTTCATGCATGTCACAATAAAAGGCATGTTTATTGGCAGGCAGAAGTCTTGAACAAGGTGGTCGGAAATAAATTACAGTCGTGATTCTGCATTGAAGTCTTCACAGTTCCCTCATTCAAAGAAGCTGTGAATGGCAATGCCAGTACAATGGAAAAAGAAGGAAATAGTTGCCAGAGAGAATTCAACCAGCTTCGCGTCCACTAGTTGGATTCCTAGAAATCGCAATCGAACTGAGTCAGAACATCAGCAAAATGTAAAAAGATTGACATGAATGGATCGAGCAAAGATAAACTCACTGTACTGATCCCAGCACCTGTATATACCACCACATGCTTTGAATATTTCATGGCCTCGCTTAAAACATCGCACTTCTTCATAAATATATCTGGATGATCTTCCCTCTACGAATGATCAATGGGCACAAATGATAAAGAATAATCTAGACTCAAAACAAATCTAAACTTGGTTAATCAAAAAGACACGTAAAAGAACTTACGTCTACCAAATTAATAACATTACAGCATCTCTACATCTAACCATTAAAAACTTGACAGCCTCCTCACATTCACCAACCTAATGAAACGACAATACCCTCAAGCTTTCCCAGCCTCCAGCTGCACTCGTTCCAACTCACGCAGGTAAGCAAGCTTCAATGGATATCTACCCCGCGTCAATGCAATAATCACTGGTGCATTAGCTTCAAAACTTTACTATGAAACTGACAAAACTGAAACTGATGACAGTTAAGATTCAAGGTAGAGACTAGCGATGCTAAATCAATGAACTTCGCATGCGACCCAGATCCAACTGCATCTTCCTCTTCTCTGGCTTAATTCAAATTGCTGGCGTCGCCTACGTGGATTATTCATTCTGTTTTTGTTGATCTTGGCGAAGATCAATTGTACAAATACGTTAAACACAATATGATCTACGTGCTAGCACCCAAAGGAAGATTTCATGGTACAGGGAAGATATGTTTATCAAACAATTTACTGCCTCTTTCTCTTGGTGCGATCATCCATTTTGGTTCCTAGGTCTAGAATTACACAGCTAGCGATCAGGCTTAATCTTAGTGAAAACAAAGCCTAATGGCTGAGTAAATGTGCCTATTTTGTAAATAGAATGAGACTTCAACACAAAAAAATAACTCAAGTAGACAACATAATCAATCAAAGGGATGATGATTATGACAGCAACAAATCACATTACATGCTACTATGGCTTGGCAAAACCAGAATGTATTTTCTGTTTAGGGGATTGATAAACAATATTTCAGTCAATTTTATTGCGAACATCAACAGATGCTTGGCTGCTGGCAAATCTCCTTGAACCAACACAGCAAGAGTGGAATTTTTTAAAATTATGTTGGAAACATTTATCATTTTGGCACTCTTCCATTGGGGCTTTTAGCAAGCTAGGTTTTAATAGATGAAGTCAATTTGCCGCTGTTTGGAAATAGCACGCAAAAGGGTACCTTTTACTTCATTCTTATATTCCTGTATTATACACCTCTCTCTCATGCTTAAAAAGTTGGGTCAAATTTTGACTATGGCATATTTAATAGCATTTTACCATCTGATCATCTTGAAAAAGCATAGTAATAAAAACCGACACAAACAGACTGGCACAGACACTTCAAAGAACAGCTTGGTAAACTCTCACATGAATAATCTATGGCGAAAATTTCCAAACGTCTAGAGCAGGGATCTCAAACTCAATTTACCTTGGGGCCACTGGAGGCAGAGTCTGGGTGCGGCTGGGCCGCATCAGGTTTTCCGCAAGAAAGACTCTGATAAAAATACCCCAATGCTCTCAAATATCTTCATTTTTATTCTAAGATGGGGGGCAAAAATTATCATCCTGCAGGCCCCGAGCTTGAAACCCCTGGTTGAGAGTATGGCTTTCAAAGTACTAGTGTATCTGCTGGACTGAATTCTTGTCAAAGCTCTTTTGAGCAATGGGACAGAAAATAACTAGCATCACTGAAACTGCTAACAATAAAAATGACACAGACACTACGATTTGATCATGTAAAACTTTTCAGCAAAAATTTGACAAGTGAGTCAATTATTCATAAGTTGGAAAACAAATAGTCTTGATAAATTCTGAAAGGAAGAATTGTGGACAGAAGGGCTGAACAGCATATGCATTTTATATCTGGCTGAGGTTGAGGTCAATGGAGAAAGATTGAATTCCAAATGGCCCCGCAGAAATATGGCCATTCAGCTTACCAATCTGTCCTTTGAAAGGAGCATATGACTCCAGCACAAGGCCCCATAACATAGGGGTATATGGGGGTCTGTGGATAACTGGGTAGATAGTTTACCTAGGAATTTTACATTCTTGGGCTTGGTAGGTTGGTGCATTTGTAGCATAGTCATTCAACACAATTCTATGTCCTCTGACAGGTGTGTAAAACTAGGGGGCTCATCACGCCTTCATAGCGGGTTTGAATCGGCTTTGAATGGCAAAACTTTATCTGGCTAACTGGAAACAAACCAACAACACTTGAAATGAATTATCAAACAAGCAAAATAAAACAATAAGCATTAGCACATTGGCCACAAAGTAGCTCAATAGCTTACCTAATTCCCTTTCCAAACAGCAGAAAGGTATCATAAACTGTGTAACATACTTAATTTCAAGCATTGAAAAACAAGAGGCAGGTCTCCAAGTTTTACAAGAGAAAGGGAACTTTATCAGCTGGTTTCTGTTGCCCTCCTTATTGCTACCATTCTTGTGAAAAATGCAAGATTTGAGCCTAAAATGTCTAGGCTATTTTGCACACTTGCAAACCACTACACTGAAAATCATCTCAAATGATGAAAGAAAATTCCAAACCCTTTCAATCAGTTATTAATAGCATACTGTATATGCCAAATTCTGTCTTTGATATTTGTGCCTGTCTATGACTGTATATCTATAGGTGTTGACTTGCTTTGATGGGTATTTGCAGTGAAGCATATTTTTCTAATGATTTCCACTCAATTCAAAAGTTTGTGAAGTACTAATAATAATAATAATAATAATACTGTATTTTTACAGGGTAATTCAATCAGCTATAAATATAGCTGCTATCAAGAGAAGCCCATTATAAAATAAATGAAAAATTACTTACAGAAAATATACAAATGATCCATTTAAAAATGTTAAAAGTTGTCGATAATAAGCTATCATTCATCTTTGATGCCTAGCTTTTAAGAAACCTAGGCTCATCATTGGATTATTACTATTTTTGGTAGATTTTCCAGAAAATTCTCAATGATATGTTGGCTGTCTGAGTTGGGCTAACTTTGGGTAGGTTTGCTCTCTTTGCATCTACAGTACATGGATAACTGGCTAGATTGTTTAGGGAGGAATCCCAAAGTTTTGGGTTTGGTAGGTTGGTATATAAATAGCATGGTCTGTTTAATCTTGATGGTGCTATCACCAGGGAGCTGATGGTAGGTGTGGTTTTCCACTTCAAAAAATAGAACACATATGGTCTGGGGCAAATAAAAACAAGACTTTCAGAGACTTCTTATAACAAGTCAGGCATTATTTGGTTGATAGATAGATAGATAGATAGATAGATAGATAGATAGATAGATAGATAGATAGATAGATAGATAGATAGATAGATAGATAGATCGATAGATAGATAGATAGATAGATAGATAGATAGATAGATAGACAAACAGATAGATATAGGCTCTCTTACTTTTTAGCTGGTACCAGCATTAGGCCAACTGAGTTGTCACTATTCATTGTATTTGGTTCTTTTCGATTATTCACAACATTTGCTTTGTTTACTAACCCTGCTAGGATTTTTTTCTACATCAAGTTGCATTCAAATTGCTGTTTATAAATTTTGATGGATTCATATCGCATTACTGTAGCCATTTTCAATTGGAAAACAAGAAACAATGCAAAATGATAAACAGATTTCGAAGTAATCTTGCATAGTGTCACAAATTTGGAGGATGATAAATCAGATGGAGTACGATGGGAGACAAGCTTCAAATAAGAAATAATATCCTTGTTACTCGGCTTATATTGACTATATTACAGTGAAGCATTGGCGTAGAAAAATTGTTTGTAAAAAGAAAAATTCTGCCACGAAATAGTTTCATCCTTTTCGGACAGAGGGAATCAACTCTTAGGCCAGGAGCCTAATAGAAAAAGTAAGAAAAGCTAAATAGCATTATCATATTATCAAATAACCTCTTTGGTTCGCTCTTCAATCTGCTTTTTCCTTTCCTTTCTCCTTAGCAGCTCGTTGACCAACTTTGGGTACCTGCAAAGATATTCCACATCATCAGAGCTTCTCTCGTCCACCTCTCTTCGTAGAATATCCTTGATCTTCCGCAGTTTTGTTCGTTCTTCATTCTTCTTTGCTAGACGATTGCGCATTATCAACTTGGAGGCCTCTCGCTTTCCTATCTCTTCTTTCTCTTCAGTGTTTACGAGAGCAACCATCCCTTGTTTTTCCGCCATGATTAACTACATACTCATAGATTTTCATGTTGTTGTAGTTGCCGATTTGTTTCTCTCTGGCCCCCGTAGGCGTTCACTTGATTAATTGATTCAACTGATTCCTGATAAATTGATTCAAATGATCATGTTCCACATTCCATTCAAAGAAGTGGGGAAGATGGCCAGGCTCCCGATTCAGTGCTCTCAAACCCAGAAATGGAGGAAAGGAGGTAAACTTTCTCCAAGTATACCTACCACTTTTAAATATTCAGTTGTTGTTATTATCATGATCATTATTACTAATTTAGTAATGCAAGTTTTAAAATGGCAGTCTCAAGTTGGCTGACGTGTATCTGCTAATTAGTGATACGTGATGGAAAATAAAAATGGCATCAATAACATGCATTTCTATCCCTTTTTATGAAGCACAAATGACTTCCCCAGGCTTAGAAGTATACGTTTTGTTTTGTTTGCTTTATTCGTTTACGCAGGCTGGGTGTATGGGCAGCTATCCAGCTGACGCAGGCCTGTGGCATTACTTCTTGTGCCCTCAGAGTTACTTCTGAGTACCCATTAACCGACCTTGGAAGGATGGACAGCTGAGTTGACTGTTGGGTTGTGGTTAGTGGTTCCAATGAAGGGATTCGAATCCACGCAAGTAGACCTCGCATGATTCGAAATGCGACGGTTTAATCGCTCGGCCACATCAACATAGACTTTGATGTTTTTGCTTTTGATAGCTACTGCTTCTTCTTCAAAAGTAACCTTTCCAAAATTTTTACGCTCCATGGTCAAGAGTTTTTGAAGATCTCTTTGCTACTTGCGTTCTTTAAGTCAGTTGCAAGTTCTTTTAAAATTCAGTCAAGGCGGTATAACATCATCTATATAAAAAATGAATAGAAACTTGAAAGGTTTATTTGGCCTCCAGAAAATAGCTTCATGACTAATGCTTCAATAGAGCCTATTCAGAAAAAATTTCATTGTATAAGATTGATATATCTTAGGACTAAGTTGATATTCTCACATTCACTTGTTCCAGTGAAACAGTTATGAGAGAAGTGAAACAGATGCAGTTACACTATGATAGCTAATTTGTGAGGCTTTAAGGACAACTTTGTGATAAGATCATTGCCACTGATCTCTATGGTGTGTGGTTCGAGTCCACCCTCAGCTAAACTTTTACTTAGGATGAGGAGAGTCGCTAGCTTTCTGTAATTCCAGACGTAGGAATCACGAGATGTGGTCACATTGGTGATGTAGGCTTAATAGTATAGTTGGCAACTTTCACGTAGATTGTTAGTGCGGCCATGTTGAGAGGAAGGACCTGGATGATGTTTGCTAAACAAAAGCCTTCTCAGTGTCCAAAGTCTACTTTCGGATTCCATAAAGAAATTATAATTGAAGGCCTTTTTCGAAATTTTCTTCTTATTCAATAATCGAGTGTTCTGGCTTTTGCACCGCAGGGCAAGATAGCTATCAAAAGTATTATTTCTGTAGGATCGTGAGTTGTGCAGTGTAGGTTGATGGCATCAGTGTGGATTTGCTTGTTAGCCTTTCTTTGGGGATGACGAGGAACCGTTTCACAGGCATTGGTAGCCGTGAATAAAATGAACACAATTGTAAAAAATCCTCGGTTGGGGGTGCCAATCCTGCACGGTTTACAAAAATGCACCGTGGGTTTGGAAGGCAAGGAGATTCCACCTCACAAAATTCTACTTCCCTTGAAGAACTTGGATTCTGCATTTGGTTTTTAAAATAAGAATAGTATGGAGTTTGCAATGAAGTTCAATTGACCTCACATTTTATTCTCAACAGGACGCACGTCAATGAGGACAATAATTACTTTCATTACTTTCATCGTTTCATCCTGTCTACGGGGACGATGCAGAAACATCCACGTTGGTGTCCCTTGATATCGACCGCCGAAAGTGACCTCAACTCATTTTCGTCCGCTCGTAACCGACTTTGCAACCACTTTGCCTGAAAGCACATTTGAAGTATTTCACATCAGCAGACTAAACAAAGCAGCAAAACAGGGCTGAATTGAAGACATGTATGAGAATGCCGAATGCATTACAAATTCAGGCAATATGCCACAGGTAGTTAGCTCTTATGGTGATAATTCATTTTATGTCACCGGTAAAACTGCTTTATTGTGAAATATTTTCAGCTGCCAACTAAATCACAATTTTTACAAGCAAATGGAAGATCTGCTTTGTTTCCATTCTTAATCATTTGTTTTAGTAATGAAGAAACGACCCATTATCTTTATCTGTCAGCATGAGTTGTTTTTACAGTATTTATGGGGAATGATTCTGCTGAGCATGGAGCGCTGCTGTTATTTTTTTTCCAAATGTGCCCTAGCTTCCTTTTCTAGAAACATTTTATTATTTAGTTTTGCATTGGCTGCAATGCAGCTTTCTCGACTTCTTGGTGAAGACTTAAAAAGGAGAAATATTCTTACCGCAAATTCCATGAAAAAATTTGATCAATTGATGAGTAGGAACAAAATATCAATAGAAGCCAAAACTGAAAATCTTTGAAAATTTGCAAAGCATCTTTTTATAATGCAGATTATGAACCTTGACCAAGAACCTGGAAAACAGAATTGATGCATGCCAGAGAAGGCTTCAAAGATAGCTTCCATGCAAAAGGCATGTCAATAAATCCATGCCCCATCGCGTGTATCGACTTCCCTGGACTCCAACAAACCGCATGTGGCTCCTTGAGGCTTCCCTGGCGGCAGCTCTTTAAAGCGTTTCAAAAACATTTGAAATAAAAAGGCGGAAGACAGAACTATTTTCTGTCGTAATTTGGTTTCGGAGAATGAACACGAAAGAAAGACTTAACATTTTTTCATCATAGCCAACAAAGATGCATACATACAGAAATTTTCGCCTTCATTACAAGGCTTTTTTGTGGCTCTAGACATATCTTCTTTTCGTCTTTTAGTCCAATATGTCTTTACGTCAATGTGTATTAGTATCTATTTTCATGGTTTTAACACGTTTTAGCAGCCTTTGATTAACTGTAAAGTAGCTACTTCTCACCTTAGGTTGAGTGATTCAATAATTATGATAATAATAGTATCCGGTTCACATAAGGTGGTATCAAAATTGAGCAATCAAAAGCTGTAATAAAAAGTTAAAGTCAGGAAGAGGAGTCCAGAAATCTCCAAAAGATTTCATTGGTTTGCTTATCTCATGCGTCTCCCAGGAAAGTCATCGCGAATTCTGTATTTTCTGAAAAAGGTAGCCTGTAAAAGCATGTTTGACAATAGTAATAATAATAATACTGATAATAATATACAATTTCATTCCAAGAAGGGAGAAACAAGCAAGGAGAAATCTAATCAAACCGAAGGAAGCCTGAGCAGCTACGCGAGGACATTGACTAAGATAGAAATGATACCTGTCTTTTAAATCGCCTTCTACATTGCATTGCTTAGAGGTGTCTCTGGTATATAAAAGGTCCGTGGCTGTTCTGTCTACAGTGTAAACCCATCTGTTTAAAAAAGAAAAAATCTACAATGATATTAGGAAGAGTAAACTAAAATGTATCTGTATACTAGTATTCAAAAGGGACTTAAAAAGTTATTTACAGCAATTTCTGCATGTGCAATTCTACCAATCCACTTTTTATCAGTCTTTTGTATTCAATCGTAGCTGGTGAGCCTTTTTCTAAAGTTTGGTAGGATGCTCCAGAGGATGTTGTTCCTAAAGGCCAATGAACCGGTTCCATAGATCAAAGTTTTCGCTTATAGTAGCGTTAATAGTGAGCCTGATTTTAGCTGATACGTCAGCTTCTTTGGTTCGAGAGTATTCCATATAAAGGGTGAGTTTTCACTGGATATGCACATATATATTTCTATCAGCATATTTCGTAGATTTTTAACAATCAAAAGCCTCTCTCTTGGACTTCCCCCTTCCTTTTTTTCATCCCAGCAGTAAAACTAGTCTTTCTCATATCAGTCCCAATGCAAAGTAATATTTTACTTCTTAAAAACGACTTAGAATGCTTTTAGGATTCCCATTTGGACAATAGTTGACGTTTCTATCTGTCAATTCTCTTCACCTACAAAATTCTCTTGTGGCTTACTGCATCCTTGACATCATTTTGGATAATGCTTTTCCAAATGATTGTGCAGAATTATGCAACAGAACAGGTGGAATAACGTTGTGAAGAGGAAAAGCCGCTGGCACAACGATTTATTGGCAATATTTCGCGTTTCCGCATATCATTAAAAACGCTTTTAGTTCCTTTGTAACACCATTAAGGCAAAGACTCGGCAACATAGTCGTCGGGTCATTCAATGAGATTTCACGTGCTTTAGTTTTATCCGATATTTATTCTGCCTTTTGGTAGTTTGTGCAGTCAACAGACCAATAAATGCTATGCTTCAGTGGATATGAAAATTAAAGCTCACGTAAGTGATACTAAATACATTGTCCAGTGCAGACGGTATTTGCAACGGAGACGTGTTTATCAATTGACAGTCTTTGTGCTAAATGTGTTTCTTCATAAAGCCACTAAGCTGAGGTCAGAAGCAGCAAACTTGCAAGAAACGGGTCTTAATGAAACAGATAGCAGAGTCGTAATAGTTAAGAAATCTCGAAATGTTTTAGTCATGATCGATCTTTGATAAACTTAGCAATTTATCATGATATTTAACCCAATCAGAATTTGATGCTGTTAACTGGTTCGTGCCAATACTGTTAGTAAAACGACGCATCGTAATTTCACCACGAGATTGCACACCATAATTGAAACTTAAATGCACATGGGGGGGGGGGATAAAGCTTAGGATCGTCTTCACTCTGATGAGTGGCATTGGTATCGGGTAGGCGCAAATCCCTATTATCGGTACCGGAGATAGTTGGTACTATTCCCGTACAACGCTCTCTCATCTCCACCACAGGATTCCACTGCCTTCTTTTTCGGTACTGCCCTGTTTTGATTGAGATTTGATGGAAAGTTAATAAGAGATCAGTAACCAAGAAACTTCACTGCATTGCAAAACAATAGAAAGAACAAGCTGTGAAGGTTAAGGGCAACTTGTACGTAGATGACTTCTTCGAACAACGCACACATAGTTTGTGCAGAATTCTGTAGCTAAAGTGGAATGTTGAACAAGCAGGTAAGTTCGTCTGTTGTATGATTAATTTGTTCATGGTCAATGTTCTGCGCAACATACGTCGTCGAGGAAGGCTATAGTCATGGCTTAGATTAACATATTCTCAGGATCTCAGATGAACAACTGATTTAAAATTTTCCATCAAACTTCCTAAAAACAAACCTACACCTCCATCTGAGAAGAATTTGTCGTCTGGCTGGCATTGCTTCATATGCTTTCAACTATGGCTTTGGAAAGTTCATATCTTATCCCAACTACTTAGACTACATCTCTGTTTGGCTAGAATTTCGAATTCATCTGTGACTTCATTTTCTTAAATAATTCACGAGCTAATGATATGTTTCTGCTACTGGTCTCAGTGCAGTCAAAGGAAATGAAAGATCTAATCAACTAGATATCTAGTGATCAAGTTGAATTTAACTCATTGTAATTAGTGCTAGTAAAACAGGAATAGTTCTTTCGTAAGACGATAAGTAGCGAAAACTCATACAAGTAAAAAATGACATTGTAACACATAGACTTATCACTTAACGGAAGAATCCTAATCTAATCATACCAGATATCTCAACTTGTCTCAAGTACCAATTTTATCCAAGAAAGTATTCATAGTTGTTATTACTTGTCGTTGTATTAAATATCATTTTATGTTATCATTTTAACTTAATTCTAACTGTAGTGTATTGTCATTATAATTCTATCTTTCTTTTTCTCGTTCATTCTTTCCTTATTTGTTTGTTTCTTTTATTCTTTTTTTTCTTTCTTTGCTTCCTTCTTTATTTCTTTCTTTTTGCCTAATTTCTTTTAAATGCTTTGTTACCAAGCATATTCATTCAAAATGTCATAGATTAGATGGTGGGTATTGAAAATACGGTTCTGCTAAAGACCATGTTACATGAAGTTATGCAAAATATGATTAAAGGAACTCCAAAAATTTTGCTTTCCAGCAGCAATAATTCAATCAAAGTCACCTTGATAAGAATATGCAAGGATATTTATTGGTCAAAAATGAATCCAAAGTATCGCTAAATGTCATAGTGAGCAACTGTTTCTCCAAAATTGAATTATATTCTACAATATTTGTGGTCTTTTGTAGTTCAGAGGAAGAAAGAGCTTGCATGAATGGCCCATTAACATTTAGCACAAGTGTAAATTTGTATCTTGAATGTTATATGTCGCTATCCGACCAAATTCTCAACGAGTAACGATTTTACGTGAATTCCAGATCAATTATTGATTCTCAACAGCAAAATATTCTCATTATGGAGAATCCTGGATTATAGATGATCCATTTTATGTCTTGGATGACTCCGAAATGGTGAGTTTTTCGTCAACAAACAGCAGCTTGCTTTTCCCTAAAACATTTGCCACAAATTCTGGCTTAATTTCGTTCATCAGTGTGGATCATCTAACAAATTGGCTGGCTCCAACAAATCTTGAAAAACGAAAAACTCACCTTCTTTGCTTCACTCTTTACCAATGCTTTCCAGATTAGAGGGAACTCCATTGATCATGAATCTCCTGCTTGCAACTACTTCATCTAAAGCAGACTTCTACCACAAAAAGTCAGGTCTTCGGATTATATTGTCAAATATCCATTCACTGGCTTCTTTGCCGAGTCTTAGGGTTCGCATCTTTGTGTCCGTTTGACCTAGATTTCTTTTAGCCGCATAGAGATGACACATACAGGATAAGCTGGTTTTTTCACATTCAAACGACAATGCAAAACTACTAGCTTCACTACTTACAAATGTTCTTTACTATACTACTGGGACGATACCCCAGAGAGCAAAATGGGATTGTCGACCCCGGGGCCATTACATAGAACAAAAGAAAACGCGAAAAAGGAATTACAACACAATGGCAGAACAAAGAAAATTCAACAGCATTACATAGCTAGATGGGATATTTGAGGGACTGTTGATCGAATCGACAAGTCATTTGGATAGATATATGGTATAGTAGGTTCAAGGTTTCAACTGAGAAAAATCAATGTTATTCCAAATTTCTGTTACAATTGATTTCATTTATTTAAGCTGATGTTCATAGATTTCTTGCATTTTCCTTGCGACAATTGAGACTTTGTTAAGTAATCGATTTTTTAGACATAGCTTCTTCGTAAAGCCGAAGAGAGGAAACAAAATGAGAAAATAGCTTGCTTAGTGGAAGGGTACTCTTAACTAACTGTCCAAAATCGAGTACTCCTAAAGCTAAATATTAATTGTAAAATCTAAAAGAAAATCAATACGTCTCATATATTGACCAGGTGCCACCCTGTGGTCAAATTTTTCCCCATACATTTTCCCAACTGCTTGGATATTTAAGACTTCCTTTCAAAGTGTCTCTGAATCGTTGATGTAATGATGTCTTTTCCTCAATCAAAGTTATTTTGCTATCGTGTAGGTACATATAATAACAATAAGCAATGATTTTGGTACTAGATCAGTCAGGTGCATCTTTTGACTAGATGCTAATGACGAATGAAATCCCAGAGCTTCAGGCCATAGACAGGGTGCAATTAAATCATAACTTTTTACAAAGTAAATTCGTCTGTAACTGAAATTTTGTATTTCTGCACAATTTGAAAGCTTCAAAATTGGATCGTTTATTAAAGCTTCAAAAATATTGCGCTAGAGTAACAATGAACTTCAATTGGAGTACAAAAAGCGAACATTGGTTTATACAGCTCCAATATTTACCGCTACATCGGAGAATTGAACATAAGACAAGTTGCATGAGGTTCAAGGTTATGAAAGAAGATGCCCTATCCTACCACACTGAATTCCTCTGATCAATTCGAAGTGTGAAATACCATGCCACGAGACAGTCAAGCAGTGGCAATCTATTGATTGACAGAAGCAAGAAAAACTACTTACAAAAAATGTTCCGATATTGTGAAGCTGGTGTGTGGAATACATACATACATACGTAGCCATACATACAAGCATTACCATACATAGATACATAGCCATACACACAAGCATTGCCATACATACATGCATAGCCATAAATACATACATAGCCATACATACAAGCATTACCATACATACATACATAGCCATACATACAAGCATTACCATACAAACATACATAGCCATGCATACAAGCATTGACATACATACAAGCATTGCCATACATACATACATAGCCATACATACAAGCATTACCATACATACATACATAGCCATACCAACAAGCATTGGCATACACACAAGCATTCCCATACATACATACATAGCCATACATACATAGCCATACATACATACATAGCCATACATACTCTACATAGCAATACATAACCATACATAGCCATACATACATAGCCATACATACATAGCCATACATACATAGCCATACATACATAGCCATACATACATAGCCATACATACATAGCCATACATACATAGCCATACATACATACATAGCCATACATACATACATATCCATACATACAAACATTGACATACATGCATAGCCATACATACATACATAGCCATACATACAAGCATTGTCATACATACAAGCATTGCCAGCCATACATACATACATAGCCATAGATACATACATAGCCATAGATACATACATAGCCATACATACATAGCCATACATACATAGCCATACATACATAAATAGCCATACATACAAACATTGACATACATGCATAGCCATACATACATACATAGCCATACATACAAACATTGACATACATGCATAGCCATACATACATACATAGCCATACATACATAGCCATACATACATACATAGCCATACATACTCTACATAGCCATACATAACCATACATAGCCATACATACATAGCCATACATACATAGCCATGCATACATAGCCATACATACATAGCCATACATACATAGCCATGCATACATACATAGCCATACATACAAACATTGACATACATGCATAGCCATACATACATACATAGCCATACATGCATAGCCATACATACATACATAGCCATACATACATAGCCATACATACATAGCCATACATACATAGCCATACATACATAGCCATACATACAAACATAGCCATACATACAAACATTGACATACATTCAGTTGAGCGATAGAGTACGAACTTTGATATAAGCTGACAGACGCCTTGCCAATGTTTCACGTATGCAAATTGTGGATAAAACTTGATTGAATCTTGACCCCCTGTCTTATCATCATAAAGCTTCAGTTGTTAAATAATACATCACAGTTCTCTCTGCTCCGTTCATGCCAAGCTCAGAAAGAATCTCAAAAAGGTAAGACTTTTCTAATTTTCTTTTTGTGCTTAATGTCATATAATTCTAGCTGGCAGCCCATGACATTCTGATAGAGGTACTATATTTTGTCCAATAAAGTCCCAGCACTGGTCACTGTCAATGCTAGCGAATGGTCCTTTTTCAATATACGTTTCAAAGAGATACTCTAATTGCAATGCATCAGCTACCTGAATTATCCGATATTGATTCGACCCGAAAAGAATCCGAGTTGTGTTTGAATTCCGTAACAATAACATAAAAACAAAATCACAACAAAGAAAGTGATGTTTCAGTCGAAGCGATATCGTGAAAATGGCAGCTTGTGGCGTGTGCTTTGCGTTGTGGTCGAGTGACGGAGATAGAAAAAATGCGATCTTACTGATTGATTGATTGATTGATCTATTGATTGACCGATTGATTGATATCTGAAGTATTGTATAGACCCATGAGAGTCCAGACACATTTAACCAAGTCTGAATTCCCTGGGGTTTTAGAATTGACATTTACTACCCGACATCTGTTTGCTCTAGCTCACAGTCCTTCGTCGGTTTCTTTGCATGCATGCTAATTGGGTAGATGGAATCGTTCCACCCAATAACCTGTTGGTGGCAGAAAAAGCACTGCTATAGTAAAGAAATAGTAAGGTGCAATTATGGCAAAGCCATTGGAAAGGTCATTCAGATCGTGAAAGAGCTCTTTATTCGCCAACTTAGTCAAAAGTAAAAGCACTGGAGACACGAATTTTTGCTGCGCTGAATTCGCGATTTTTGTCGATAGAAGAAAGCAGATGTCCTGTCTAATGCAGACATCAACGCCACCTTATTTAGTTTTGTTCTCGGGTTGGTTGTCTAGCGAGGGACTAACGACCTCACGCTCAACTTTAGCATTCAAAATGTTCTGTAATAGCATTGTGAAAAAATATAGCATCTTAAAGAAGCGACTTGCATCAAGTCTTTGATGCAATCAGTAGCGCCGTTCCAATGAAACATACTGTAGTTTTGCATAAAATGACACTCGTTTTAACTAAGCTCTGGAGGCGAATCAAGTCCTAATAACGCACAGGAGTAGAAAACAGAGCTCTCTGCTATATGTTTATATTGAATGAAACACAATCTAAAAAGATTGCCCCATTAGTGCTAAAATCTATAATGATCTGCCTATTGAAATCAGAAAGGCTGAATCTTTCAGCGATTACGGTAAACTTCTTGAGAAATATTTTAGTTGAATAGGTTTTAAATTTTAAATGTTCATGTATTATCATCAATTGATATCAATGTAAATTTTTTAGAGATATTGATAGTAGTTTAGGTATTTCCTTTTCCTTTTCTCTCTTTTATTTAAGCAGAACACACATTGATAACAGGCTTACTTGTTGAAGTGTCGATTCCTGTATAAATATTCGTATTATTATTATTATTATTATTATTATTATTATATGCGTGAGAAGCAGCAATGCTATTCTCGGAACTTATTTCACTTAAGCTGGAACCATACCATAAGAAAATTACTGATAAAAGTTCTACATGTACTGGAAATTCTTAATCTGTATAAACATGTATTATCATTATAATGATGACTAATATAGCAGCCGCAAAGTAACGAAATACAAAACCATCATTACTGACCTCAATTCTACATACCCCGACATCAGACTTGTAAATCTCTCAATGTGTGCTTTAGGAACTTTGGGTTCCTTCTCTGGCTCACTTCTTTCAATGTTTAAGGATTTCGATTTAGACCAAAACCACAAAAATCACATTATAAAGGTCGTGAGCATACCTATTAGGTACACATACTACGCATTCTGTAGGAGGAATATATCGTAGCCTTATCCGGAATCATTAGATTTTTAACCATATTATTCATTTTTTTTCTTTCCATTATCTAATATTCCTGTTAACCGTTTTTCGCTATAAATGTTCTTCATCGTTGTGTCGAAGTAGATCAGTTGTACACTACCTGTTACTAGAGAGGTGTATAGTTGTAGATTTCAACTATAATTATGCTTGATTCATACGTCGCATCTTAGTCGCGTCGAATTGAAATACTGTGATAAAATGACTAAATATCAATTAAATGCGACTTTAATGCAACGTATAAAGCTAACTTTTAATTCCAGCTGATCTCCTGTCGCATCTTTGACTCATCAAGTCGCATCTTCGACTCATCAAGTCGCATCTGTGACCAAAATTCGACTTGGTTTTATATGTCGCATTGAATTCAATTGAAAGTTAGCGTTATACGTCGCATCAAAGTGCGCAGATGTGCGCTATCGTCTAAGGAAGTTTGCTATTGTTCTCGGCCTCGTGCATCGCGCATCGCGCACCTAATCGATACAGATAGATTGCCAACCTACATTCTGGGAACACCGGCTCTTCAGTCACTTCTTGTTTCTCAATGTCCATCTTAATTCGGCATAAAATGTACTGAAAAGTTCCTCTTGAAACCCGGAGTGTTTGCTTAAACCTCTTGTCTGAATATGATGTCCAAACTAGGCGCCACCAGCAACCATTTCTAGTCAAACGTCTACAAGATCTTGGTGCACGTACATGGCCTAGGCTGGGATTGGATAGCAACAAAATTGCAAACGAAGAGGCCTTAAGTATGACCTTCTACCTCCCTTTAATCACATGCAATAATACGCATTGCTTCCGTATTCGGTGCTTTCTTCTCTGTATCAAATGAGAGAGTGTGCTTTGATTGCCGACACAAGAAGCAATGAGTGCTGAAACAACCCTTTGAGCTTTTGGCGCCATCTTTTCGAAGATACAAAGCGAATTTGTGTGACCAATATCAAAACGTGGAGGCGCTATGGGATATCAATGGACACAGGTCGACGTATAAAATGAAGTCCCAGTAAGGTCGCATTCAAACAGGTTTGGAGTCGCATTTGATTCGTTTCAGTTCGACTCGACTAAAATGCGACGCATAAATCGAGCCTTAATGAATTGAAGTTTCAAAAAGAAGAAGAAAGAACTTGAAGGCCGGCTAAAAAAGGCACAAGGATGGACACGAAGTCCTTCCTACCTAAAATTTCTAAGGTCTCTGTTAAAGTTTCTCATCATATCTTGAACCGAAGGATCAAGAGCTGGACTAAGGAAACATTCATAATTTATACCTTAGGCTTGGATAGAAGAGAATTGTTTAGTTTGGTAAATTTTGCTGTTACCCAACCTTGTAGACGGCCAAAACAATAGCTGCCCAACCAATATAAAGCTATTGAAATATGCTTCCCAAACCTTGAAAGAAAATAAATCTTGTACCCAACCTGAAGACTGCCTGAAAAATAATTTACCCAACCTATTTCTCTTCGGCCCCAACCCGAGGCATAAATTATGAGCGGTCCCAACTTCCGAACCACTTTGTTTTTACTAACTGCATTTGCCTAGCTTCTGAATTCCAGTGCAAACTTTAGCCTAGCAAGTGATCTGAATTGAAAGCATCTTTAACCGGATTATTCTGCTCCCATTGCAGTCAAGGTTGGGAATCTTCTCATGATTGTCTCATTATGCGTAGCTGTGCCTTGAGAAGAAAATAGCACCTACCTTTATCTGCAGCTGAAAACACAGTAACCTACATCCCCTAGCTCCTAGCTAAAGAGCTTATAATACAGTTCTTACGATTGACATCAAAGAGCACTTAAGGAAAGCCTTATAGATTGAACTTGTATAGTAGACCCAAAAAAGAGGCCGAAGTCTGATAGATAAGGACAATTTATTGATTAATAAACATTTCTAACTTTTTAACATATATAGACTACTACTTTAAGTTTCAAAAATTTTGTTCCTTATTCTTTTTCAGATAGAGCTTTTGCTAATAGCATCTTCATTCTCAGTTGATTAGAATTACTCCGGAAAAATAGAACATAATCTATCATTGTAATTGGGTCATAATCATCAGTATCAAAATTTACAGTATTTGCTATTTGTAATCAAATGGACAAACTCACCAAACAGAAAATTGAAGGGGTCCTACACCTAAGAGAAAAATTGCAAATATTTGTCATTTGAAGCAGTAAACAAGAATAAGAAGAAAGTGAAGCAAATATTTGTCATTTGAAGACGTGGAAAGAAATAAGAAGAGAATGAAGCAAATATTTGTCATTTGAAGATTTAGAAAGAAATAAGAAGAAAATGAAGCAAACATAACAGCAAATTTTCAAACAAAGACCTCGTAGTTGATTTTGGTCCCAGGCCCCGCTGTCCCTAAAACCACCACTGCTTCTATGTCAGACTCGCTTTGATGAAATAGGGTTCATTGATCTACTGGTCATTCAATGAATCCTAGAGTCTGCCTGTCAGCCCATTGAAATTCCTTCTCCTGTTCAATGCACCAACAAACACCTATACCTTAAATATCAATTTCATCCATATCAACTCATTCACACCCTTCCCAAGTTTCACTGTTTAATCCACGAACTCTATCCCACAAATCATCATTCATCCCTAGAGCATGTAACTTATGGGACGTCTTACCTTCCTCTCGCTTTCCTGAATCTTAAAACTCGCCATCTTTCAAATCTAAGATCAATAAACTTAATATGATCTCTCTCTCCTCTTAGCCTTCGCTTTCTTCTTTCTTCCATTGTTGAGGCTTTTTAAAGGCCATCACAGCCTTGCCCCATCATAACTCACTCAAAGATAAGGAAAAAGTGCCCGATCTTATTCTAACCATTTCCAGTTCGACTCTACCGTGTAGTACCCCGTCTCTTGATTCCTCGAGCTTCTATTTTATTACTCGTGTACTCTCTATTTCTCCTAGACTCAGTAGTCACGCATTATCATGTTCAGCAGCAAGACTTTTCCAGCATTTTGCGATTCGCTCACATCGCAAAACTTTTGCCTTTTTATCACTGCTATAGTAAGCTTCCTTTTATCTGAGCATTGAAGGAGTACAATAGCCTTGCCTTTTCATCAATAATTGGAGCGTCAAATGATGCATAAATGGCAATACTATAGCCTTGCAACATCTCATTCATTCGGCAAAAAACATTCACCGTGCTAAACATGGCACTTTGTTCAACATCAAATCTTCATTTAGTTTTGATGATACACCTGTCATCATCTATTAGCCTATGACCTAGACAGTTACCAAACATTTTTTGCTCGTATGTAAAACTGAAGCACTTCTTAAGGGTCAACTATTCGGTCCTGTTTCAATCATTATGCTCGTCTTCTACATGTCGTACGGTCATTGTCAGCTTCCAACTTCTATGGAGATACCATGGGGAACATGGCCACAGCTTGCATCTTGTAAAAAAAAATTCAAATCGCATTAACTCGGGTGGAATTCTCAAAAGTTTTGCAAAGTATTGGAGAAGAAGATCTTAATCCGGGCAATTTATAGATTTCGCATCTTTGCAGTCTTGCTACTTGGGACAAGAGAATAATTTTCCTGCCTCTATAACTTGGAGCTTTATGTTTGAAACGGCTCTGTTGTTATGACGTTAATCACACGATAAAAGACGTATTTAGGCAAGAATTGAGAAAGAAAATCGAAGGCTTTTGCATTAGGCGGTCATGTATCAAAGTTTCATTCGAGATTTCAAAGCTGCTTTTCTGTCACAAGGAGATTCATTGTGGAGGAAAAGTTTCTCGTGCAGCATAAAAAATTTACAGCATCCAACCTAAACCAGTGGGCGTACAGCGCAACCAGCTCTCTAGACTTTCTGTCACGCAACTGCACCAAGATGTTGGAGTCCATGTCGCGTAGATCTGACCCAACGTCAGGAGTGTAAGTTAAGCTCTTACAGGGTGTGCCAAGGGTGTGATGGGGAGACAGCAAGTACCATGTATTACATGCAGGCTCATTTGAATAGATCGTGGGATTGGGGCTCAGTTTAAAAGTCTGATGCGGGGGACAACGTGAATAAGATCACCTATGTGGAGGAGCGTGAGAGGAATGAGCTTCACCAGTCTTTTGAGAGGAAGAAATTAATGACCTCGGTTAGAGAAAGAGATGAGGGGATTACTTGTACGGTAGAATGAAGATGATCTGGCGAAATAATTAGGTAAGAGGAGCAAAAAGCCTACATTTTGCATGAAGGAAAATCTGCTGTAAGGTGTTTTGCGACACGTGCAATGGCAATATCTTGCTAACTGTCCTTTGGTGCCGCACTTTAGCGGGTGTGAGGAGAGCTCAGCTGTTAAGATACTTGGCCACAAAACACTTAGGCTAAATCATATCTCGAGCTATCTCACCCAGAATGAGGAGAGTCGATAGCTCTCTGTCGCTCCAGACGTAGGAATCACCAGGGGGTGGTCATATTGAGAAGATCAGGATTAGGTGCCAGGATAGCGTAGTGGTAAGATTCTTGCACATCGATCCTATTGACAGTGGTTCGAGTCCCACCTCAGCTAAGCTTTCACTTAGAGCACGGTCGCAAGCTTTCTGTAATTCTAGGCGTATGAATCACGAGGTGCGGTCCCATCGAGAGGAAGGACCTGGACACTGCTCGATCAACAAAATGCTTCTCAGCGTCCAGGTCCTCAATGTCTGCCTTTGACATCTAGGTAGAATCATATGTTTAAAAAAACATTGGGAGGAAGGACCTGCTTACTGCCCGATGACCGAAAACTTCTCAGTATCCGAATGTCTGCATTTGATATCTAGGTAGAATCACATGTTTAAATTGTCCAAATCCTGACCCTAGGTTAGAAATATAAAAAATAAATAACATTAATAGTCTAATGGGATCGTTTAATTGAGAATTGTAAGCAGCCGCCATTGTATACCCGCCCATCAGTTAAGGTACTACGGCACTATTAGAAAGAAAGCCAGTGCAAAAATTATCTTGTTTTCTTCAGATTTGAACGGATTCAGCGGTGGATGCAGTGTTTCTGGATGCAATGAGCAATAATCTGAGCACGGTAGACGGATGGCTCCGGCTCAACAGCACAGGAAATACAACTGGAAACGCATCGATCCATGATGTGGGTGAAAGCAATGCAGGGTCTCAAAGCACACCTTGGCAAGACGGACTTGGCAGCAGAATTGAGACTGCACGTATCGTAGTGTACAGCGCGATCATCATAATTGCATTCTTTGGCAATGGGCTGCTCGTGATGACAATGACACTGACGAAGAAGATGCGGACAACTACCAACTACTTTTTGCTGAACATGGCCGTAGGCGACCTGTTAGTGGCTGTCATCTGTGCCCCGTATCAACTAGCCAGTTGGAAGTTCCCCTCTATCAAGACATTTAATCGCCAAATATGCAAGTCAATGCCGTTCCTTCAACTCTCAACTGTGGGGATATCGATCTATACGATGGTGGCTGTTGCCATTGTGAGGTATGTTCCCGCAAGTAATTTTGAGTCTTAACGAAAGCATGTTTCCATCAGATGCAGATTTTGTAATGTTGTAAACTAGCTTTCCATTGCTTTCCTCAATCATATTACTGTTATGGTGACCCATATGGGATTTCCACCAAAGTCCCTTGCCGTATGATTTGATTCCATTGTCTTTCGTTGCCTAATTTGTATCAGATGTTCTAGATTTTATTCTAGGGATACTATAAACTATTAAATGCCTCTATACATTGCAAAGAATACTCGATATCGAGCTTAGTAGAAATCAGAAACAGGGCTCAGTTTCCCATTGCCTGCTTCCCCTATTGTGCCTGTTTTGTGACGTGTAGGATTCTAAATCACAACCCCTGCTTCTTGAGTCAGCACGCTGAGCCACACATTATGTGTATATAAATATAAATATATAAATATAAATATAGTTAGCACACACTAAGACACAACCGGGAAAAATTACATAGGCGTGACTGAAGGAACATTCAAACAATGTTTCACTCAACATAAGTTGTCATTAAAGAACAGCAAGTACTCTAACAGCACCGAACATTCCAAATACATCTGGCAACTTAAGAACAACAGAACAGACTACCGAATCCAATGGTCCTTCATCACCGCAGCTCAACCAAATAACAATATCTCCAAAAGGTGCGACCTCATTGCATCGGAAAAGCTACACATAATCAAAGGCAACAACAATAACCCCCTAAACAAACGCTCCGAACTAATCTCAAAATGCAGACGAGAAAACAAATATCATTTAATGAGCAATAGCATCACCTAAACAATTGATAATAACTTATACAATGGCTTCTTTTGTTCTATTTACTTAATTAAATCAGTGTAATTTGGAATGTGATTCAGTTATAGTCTGTATGACGAGTGCTTTCGCACGAAACTCAGAGTAACAGAGAATCGGTCTTGTCCCTTTCTGTATTTCTGCTATATATCTATGTATGTATATATTTATATATATATTTGTATCTGCAATCTGCCAATCTGTTGAGCTTCATGCTTAAGAAGTATTATTCAATAATTCTGTTCCAACCCAGGTATCGCGCTGTTATGAGTCCACTTCATTCACATTATACCAAGCGTTCGTCAGCAATCATCATTGCCCTTGTCTGGCTTGCATCGACTCTTACTGCAGCTCCAATGACAATTGCTTACGAAGTCAAAGCAGTCAACAGAGGCAACAGTGTCCAGAATGAATGCGGGGAATTCAATTGGGCCAACCCCCAAAAGGACGCGGCCACTTACACTTACATACTCTTCTGTCTTGAGTATGCACTGCCCGGGCTGGTGACAGGGTTACTGTATCTGCGCATCATACTCAACCTTTGGTACCGGGATATACCTGGCATGCAAAACATGAGCAAGATGGCATGCAAGCGATTTCGCAGGAAGCACTACCGGCGCAAGAAGACGGTGATAATGCTGCTTGCTATATTCCTCACCTTCATGGTCTGTAATTTGCCCATGCACGTCATCTCATTCATTTTCTACGTGGAGGGGCCGCGCTTCCAGGCGCCTTCTTACATGTCCATCATAACGACCACTGCGGAGATGCTTATGTATGGAAACAGTGCTGCGAATCCAATGCTCTACGGATTTCTACACAACAAGTTCAGCTCCTCGGCAAAGGCTCTTTTGAAGGGGATATTTTGCCGGAGAAAGCGACCCGACTACGACCGCAAGGTACTGAACAAAAAGGAGAAGCAGATAACACTGAACTCTGCTGAGACCAACTCTTCCATCAATAACAAAGAATGCCAGAGAATTGTCGACACCCGCATTTGATTTAACTTCTTCTGTCTGCATAGCATACCTGCTTAGGTGTAGCACAGGAGGTCATTATGTTTGATTGATAGGTGAATTTCCTAGACACTGACAAGTCTCCGCAAAGCTTTTACGAGACAAACAATGGCGTAGGGGACATGGATGCAACAGGTGAAAATAGAATTAGACAGATTAAACACTTAGGAACCATATGTAGCAAAGAATAGCCATCCTTGTATACAAGAAAGAGAGCATTATTGTTTATCATTTTGAATGTACCAACTTAATGTGGTACAAGAAAACGGAACTTTTGTCTTCCTTTGGCTCTTTCTACATTGGTGAACGACAGAGCTGCTTGGCTCTCAGTTCAATCGAGCCAGCGGATACTCCTCTAGCCATCTCTCTATTTACCAAGGCTCCTGAAGTCACTGGTCGATGAATTCTAGAGGTTTCGTTAGTACAAGATACCGGTAAATGATACCAGAAATTTCCAATGTTTTTCGGTGAGTGCCATCTGGGACCTTCGCATCGTTGCCGTTGCAAAGGTGCTTCTTCAATCTTTTAATGCAATCCACAAAATGAGCCAGTCGTTTTGAAATGACAAACCATCGGTTAGGAACAATAGCATTGACGAATTCTGGCGTTAAGGAATTCTGTTCTGGAAAGCAGCAACGAAAAGCTTCCGAAATGATTTAAGCGTGAATTCCATTCTCAAAACATATTTTGGGGGAAACATTGCTAAAGAGACACCACCTCTGGGCAAAGGCATTGCAATGTAGGGGGGCCAGTTCTTTTTCCCCCGCATATTTGACTCAAATTCAATACCAGCTGCCCGTTGACGGGTGGGTGGACAAAGCACGACCATCATTGCTCGGCTTTCTTTCATGTCGGAACTTGGTCTGCACCGCAGGAAAAGTTTTTGCACATTCACAACAAATCAACATCCATCCCTAGAACATGCAACTTATGGAACGTCTTGCCGTTTTATTCCTTTCCTGAATCCTACAAATTGCCATCTATCAAACCTAAGATGAATAGACTCGATCTGATCTCTCTCTCATCTTAGCCTTTCGCTTTCTACTTTATTCCTTTGTTGGGGCTTTGTATAGGCCACCACGGCCTTTCCCCAACATAACTCACTAAAAAGAAAATTAAACATTATGTGAACATACAAGCTATTCTATTTTGAGAGTGGCTCTGACCAGTCCGCACAAAAAGTCTTAGGCATGAAAACGGTCCCTAATGCCAAAAGGAATGGAGATTGCCAGTACAAACAAGGTTGGAGGTCTTTGGTGAAAATGAGGTTGGAGGTCTTTGGTGCAAACGAGGTTGGATGTCTTTGGTGCAAACGAGGTTGGATGTCTTTGGTAAAAATGAGGCTGGAGGTCTTTGGTGCAAACGAGGTTGGAGGTCTTTGGTGCAAACGAGGTTGGATGTCTTTGGTGCAAACGAGGTTGGATGTCTTTGGTAAAAATGAGGCTGGAGGTCTTTGGTACAAACGAGGCTGGAGATTGCCAGTACAAACAAGGTTGGAGGTCTTTGGTGCAAACGAGGTTGGAGGTCTTTGGTGCAAACGAGGTTGGATGTCTTTGGTGCAAACGAGGTTGGATGTCTTTGGTAAAAATGAGGCTGGAGGTCTTTGGTAGAAACGAGGCTGGAGATTGCCAGTACAAACAAGGTTGGAGGTCTTTGGTGCAAACGAGGCTGGAGGTCTTTGGTGCGAACGAGGTTGGAGGTCTTTGATGCAAACGAGGTTGGATGTCTTTGGTGCAAACGAGGTTGGATGTCTTTGGTAAAAATGAGGCTGGAGGTCTTTGGTACAAACGAGGCTGGAGATTGCCGGCACAAGCGAGGTTGGATTAGAGATCGTTCGCACAAACGAGGCTGGAGATCGTTGGCACAAATGAGGCTGGAGATTGCCGGTACAAGCGAGGTTGGATTAGATATCGTTGGTACAAACGAGGCTGGAGATCGTTTGTATAAAAGCGGGTTTAAAAACGATCGGTAGTCTGAAAAGCAACAGACTTTAGAGGAGACAACAAGTTTGATATCATGACTTTTCCCTACATGATGATTATTAAAAACACATACAACAAGTTGAGAAAAGTCGTCAACGTTGTGACGTCGGTAGTTCAGTTCGATTTACCATACAAGAACAGCTCCGCATGCGAGTACAAGCTTCAAATACAAAACAGTACAAATAGAACAGTACTGAACATTTTGAAGCAAATCGACGCAGTATAACTGCTTTCGGCTGGGGCTTATTTCCCCATTTACATCAAAGGGAAACTACTTACCGTCGTTTTAAACAATTGACTCAAATGCAGCTTCCCATCCAGCAAAGGAGAGAAAAACAACTGTGAGAGAAACAGCAAGGCGAAGAGAGATAATAGTAAGCTTCTCAGCGAAGCACTGAATAGTAAATGCAAAGGTGACCCGTTGTAAAATGGCGTAAAAATTAGCAAAGTCAGGCAATGAGTAACTCCCTCCAAAAATTCGTCTTTTCTGACTCGATGCTCACGTTTTCAGCCGTCTCACTTCTAGCGACATGTATTATAAATTTAGCTGGCATGACGAGGTTCTTATGAACAATCGAATACGGAAATATGGTTGAATACTTCCCTATATGAAAGAATAAAATAGAACTGAAAATAAGAATGTGACAAAATACGACATGACTAAGAAAAAAATTAAAATACCATACAGCAGTACAGTCAAACGGAGAAGTGAGATGCGACGAAAACGATACATAGAACCGGAATACGACACGATGGGATGGGCCGCCGAGTGGCTCTCGCGGGCCCCGGGGTATTTCATAGTACTTGGCCCCAGTTGGTTTACGGAATGCCTTAGACTGTTAATTATAAAATTTTTGCGGGCGCCTTTCGGGTCCGCGCCCCAGACCTCCAACTTCGCCTACCCCCCATGGGTGGGGAGTACTCTACTCGCCTATGATGGGGGATGATGAAAATACACTTTAAAATAATGAAAGAGTGCATTCTTGGCAAAGAAGATGGAAGGGTTCCTTTCCGAATGGTTGGAAAATGTACACCTTAGTATGATGTACACACACACATGATAGCTACCGTTGCATGACATGGACACATACTGGCCCTCATGAGGAAAGGGAGGCTGTGGTATACGTCCTTTGTCAGTCTCCTTCTTAGGCGAATCTCTTGAAAAGAGATTGGCTTTAGTCGTCATCTAAGCCTGATGCTCTTACAGTTCTTCTTCTCTTTTTGGTCGGCGAACGAGGTAACTGTTCTTCGTTCTCATCACCATCTGAGTTTTCATTATCATCTTCAGATTTGCCATCATCGTCGTCATCTTCATCCTTCGAAAATCCATCGAAAAAAGCAAAGTGAAAAATGATGTTCTAGCTAAGAGCATAGCAAGATGGGGGGTTTTACGAGACACTTCATCCAGTCACTAACGACTGATAACAGGCCATAGTATGATCTGTCTCGCTGCAGATTGGCCTCTGACAAAATCAATACCACGGCTATCTCCATAGTCCTACTTGACCAGAAAGATCAAAGATTTCCCCAAAATGCTCGTTATGGGAGGAAACTTTTTTTCGTGCTATTCTCTAAACAAAATTCAGATGCACAGAATCAATCTGCTTCTGGCAAACGGCATTCGACCATTTAAAGCTATACAGAGCAGTGCAATGTAATTTAATAAATATTGAATTTATCTATACACTTCAGATGGCAGTTTGAGGGTTAGGCCCACGTAAGATTGTATCAGCAAACCTCTTCCGATGAGGATTCTTCGGATGACTCGCTTGCAGCCTTACGACGCCTCGTCGTTCTCGTGACTCGCTCTGATGTGCGCTTTCTTGACGGCCTCGTTCCTAAGTCCAGACATTCATCCAGTATCTTTTGCAACCTAGAAAAGATCTTCCTCTGTTATCTCCTGCATAAAGTCCTGCATAAAGATTCGCTTTGTGATCATTATCATCATCATAATCATTTTTGCTTCATCCTATGCTCTGGCTTTTCTTATTGCCGTAATTATTCCTGTTAGGCGAGTCAAAACGATGTCCAAAAAAGGGCCTTCTTGCTTATGACATTTTAAAGACTTTTCTTAGAATTCTTGGTGTTCTTAACAGCGCAGTCTTTTGCATATCAACGAAGTTGCTGTACCATTATTATTAGAATAGTGTTATTATCATTATCATACATTTCTTCTATCATCATAATAATTACATTATTTGTATTATTTTTATCTGGACTTATCGCACGGAGAGGCTTCAGTCCAACTTGCCATCACAAGGCCTCCTCGGCTCTTTTCTCCTTGATCATTCCTTAAAGAAACTTAATTCACTCTGGTCGAAAACTGAAAGAGAGCTTCCTGCGAACAGTTTCCATTTCACCGTCAAAATATTTCAGTAGTTCACTCGCCACCAGAAAAAACCTTTATCTACGGAGCCTTTCCTCCACCTCTGATTGCTCCTCCTGCTCTCAGCCGGAGTCCTTCCTTCACGTAGTTGCTGGTTGTAAAACTGACCTGGACAAAGGACGTTTTATATGGCGACAAAACTGAGCACTTAATTTTCTCGCTCAAACTTTTCAAGCTATAAGATCTTTCAAACTTTAAGCTGACCTTCCTGGCTATCTCTCGCCTGGCATCGTTACTGGTGACAGCCTCCGCCTAGACCTGCTTCTGATTTCATCCGACAACTGCCTCTACATCCTCGAATTAACCGTGGGTTTTGAAACAAATCTTAATGACAACTCCCATCGCAAGAAGATAAATATCCCCTTCTTCTTAAAGATCTTAACAGCGATTATCGATAAGTCAAATTCGTTAATCCATCCATGAGTTCTATAGACATTTTTGGCCAGTCGTCTGATTTTTTTCTTGAGATGTGCAAACGTCTGATTCCTCTTGGCAACTCTGATCATGTCTCATAACCTTATCGCACGACTTCCTCCCTCACCTGGACAGGCCCTTTGCTCCGCAAAGAGTCTTTCACTACAGCAAGGCTGACTGGGACTCCCTTCGCACTTTTTAGTCTTCTTACCCTTCAGGCTTTTCAAATGATCCTTCCTCTTCTGCTTCTTTCATCACCGACGCAATACTTCTTGGCATGGATCTTTTCACTCCCTCTTCTTACAAGTCTGGTAAAAAAATTCCCCTAAGTGGTTCAATTCACAGTGTGCCAAAGCTGTGAATAGCAAAAAGCACTACTTCAAGGAATGGAAGCGACTTCAAACCCAACACTCAAGAAATCATTTCATCAACTCACACAACACTTGCTCCAAAGCCATCAAAAATGCCAAATCATCTTATGTCCAACGCATCAACGACAAAATCGCTTCTTGCCAGGCTGGCTCTCGCTCCTTTTTGTTTATGGCAAAAGTTGTCTCCCAAAGCTTTTGCCAATCATCTTTCCCAAAACAACTCTGATTCTCCTTCTACCACTCCATCATCCAAGGCCAGTCTTTTTGCGTCAGTCTCTGCCTCCAACTCCAAACTGAACGACCAAGGGTTCCAACCACGCCACTTCCCCCCTTCAAAATTCACTATGTGGTGAATTCTAATTCACTAAATTCAATATTCATAAAGTTCTCGACACGAAAAGTTCGCCAAACCCTTCTCCAGCTTGACACCTCCAAATCCAAAGGCCCTGTTGATATTCCAGCAATAGTTCTCAAACCTGTGCTCCTGAACTTGCGCCAATTCTTAACAAACTATTTTAGCTTTCCTGCACTCTTTGCACATTTCCCACCTCATGGAAACAAGCCCACGTCTTTCCTATCCCAAAAAAAGGCGATAAGTCTAATCCACTCAACTATCGTCCCATTGCAATCACTTCAATCATCTCTAAAACAATGGCGACCATCATCACTAAACAACTTCTTACCTTCCTTGAAACAAACAATCTTCTCTCTGATCACCAGTATGGCTTTCCAAAGCCAGGTCTACTGGTGATCTTCTTGCTTATGCTGTCCATGTCTGGTCCTCTGTTCTAGAATCCTGTGGTTAGAGCAGAGTGATCTCTCTCGATATCTCCAAGGCCGTTCATCGCGTTTGGCACAGGGGTCTTCTCGCTAAACTGCCAATGTTTGGTCTCAATCAGACTCTCATTAATTGGATTGGTAGTTTCCTCTCTGATAGATTTGTTGCCGTCAGAGTAGACGGCTTCCTCTCCAATCTGCACTCTATCAATGCTGGTGTACCCCAGGGGTCTGTCATCTCCCCTGTACTCTTCATTCTCTTCATAAACGAACTTCTTACCTCTACGTCTTCAAGCATTCACTCCTTTGCTGACGATACCTTTCTAAGTTCTTCATCTTCATTCAATCCAAAATGACCGTGCTTCCACTGATATCCAACTCAACAGAAACATTTCAGCCTCGCTTCTCTCCAATGATCTGACAGCTATTGAGAAGTGGGGTAAAGACAACCTAGTTTCGTTCAACCAAAGCAAGACGAAACAGGCTGTCATTTCACGCAAACGTAATCAAAACTTTCCACCTGTCCTCATGAATGGTGATGAACTGGACACTTCAGCTTTTTTCACAAAACTTGGTCTTTCTCTTTCATCTAATCTCACTTGGAAAACTCACATCCACTCCCTTGCTAAACATGCATCTCAAAAGCTCGGTTTCCTCGCCAGAGCCCGCGGGTTTTTCTCATCTTTTACCTTCTACCTATACACAAGTCCCAAATCCGTCCTTCTTTAGAGCACTGCTCCCACGTCTGGGGTGGTGCTCTATCTTCTCGACAAAGTCCAGTCCAAAGCCATTCGTCTCATCAATAATCCTTACCTCATCAAATCGTTCCAACCTCATTCCCATCGTCATTTAGTTGGAGATCTTTCCATCTATTACAGATACCTTAACGGACATTGTTCTCAGGAGATCAGGGATGTTATTCCAGTTCCTCTGAGGCGTGTCAGGACCACCAGAAGCTCAACTCATTCACACCCTTTCCAAGTTTCACTGCCTAATCCACGAACTCTATCTCACAAATCATCATTCATCCCAAGAACATGCAACTTATGGAACGTCTTGCCTTCTTCTTGCTTTCCTGAGTCCTACAACTTGCCATCTTTGAAATCTAAGACCAATAAACTTGATCTGATCCCTCTCTCCTCTTAGCTTTTCGCTTCCTTCTTTCTTCTTTTGTTGGGGCTTTGTACAGGCCACCATAGCCTTTCCTCAACATAGCCCACTAAAAAAGAGCGCATTGGAATGGATCAAGGCTCTCTTAATCATATCTTAACCAAACTCCAAAACCTCTCTTCCATCATAATACCTACCACTTATCTCATCTTCTGCTCCAGAAATAAAAAATGGTCAAACCCATAGCTTCTTCCTTATTAACAAATATTTACTCGGTAATATAAATTATTATTTCTATTTTCTATATTCTTATTGTTGTTAGTTGCTGTAAGCCAGCCAAATACTAGTCGCCTCTTTGGTGAGATTTATATTTGCAGCATTTAAGTATTTCATAAAAGAACGCACTTTGGAAAAAAGCACACTTAATAATATGACTTATTATTTGTCTTTTCTAAATTCTTATCATTGTTGTTAGTTGCTGTGAGCCAGCCAAATAAAAGTCACCTTTTTAGTGAGACTTGTACTTGTAGCATTTAAAGCACATTACGAAAGAATGAAGTTTGAGAAAAGACTGCTTTATCCTGTTTTGTGGTTAGATTATTTGTGCTGAAATCTGCAGAGTTCGGTGCGAATGAGCCTCTCTACGAAGACCGACACTGAATAAGCACGATCAATGATAAACTGGCGATAAAGCAACCAGTGCTAGTCACACGCCAGTGACGTCAGCAGTCGGTTACAAGCACGAGGAAACGACGAGATCTGGCAACGAGAAGGGCATCCGACATGAAGAGTCCAGCTGTCGGCTTAAATGGAATGATTGAATGAAGGCGACGAGCGGAGGTGCCGTATCATGAAACTCTGCTGGACAACATTAACATATGAGAATCGTTATCGGATTCTCACTTTGACAGTTGCTTCATTGTTTGTCACAGTTACTCTCGGGTCCCTAACAGACGTTCGACCGCTTAATTTTCCGAAGCAATCTCCGATACCCGGTTTCCATTAGGACCCACCCACCCGTTCATTAATGTTCGACTTTTTTTCCAGATGGAACCTGGGAAGAAATGAGATGCGCCATTTTCTTAGTTGAATGTGCTAACAGTGCCATTGCTTCATGATTTTCTTCAATAATTTTTAACTTCCAACAGAACTCCGTTGAAAAGATTGCACCAGTGTGCTTTGAAATGTGCTCTCTTACCTAAACTCCAGTTGGTTATAGGAAAAGACGAAATGCTCCCCTTTCAATCGGATCTGCCCCGCTTATTTCGCTTGGGTATAGTTTCCAGCCCCCCACTTATCAAGACCCTTACCTCTTCGGGACCGAAGAGCTGAAACACCACGTGTGATGTCATAAAACGACATATACTATTGTTGTTTCAGAACTGAAAAATTTAGTTTGGTGCGACCAAATGCCATATTTTTTTTGAAAATAATTAATACGCAAGGGAAAGCCATTCTAGGGTGTTTTATCGAATGCTTCTTGGCCTGGTGAAGCAAAAATGAATGTGTTTCAGTCTGACCTCACAGAAGCCTATTAAAGAATGCGTTAACTTGCCTGGTCTTCATCTTCGAATCGGAGACATTCGCCTTGATTTGTTGCAAAGCATGACGAAAAGATTCATACTTGAAAACTAAAATTGAAAATGAAGAAAAGCAAATCGCAACGAGACAACAAAAAAGCTACGACATTATGCATAGAGTACAATGGGTTCAAATTTCGATGGCTTTTGAGACAAACGTAAACGCGTCCGTTGCATAGCAGTGCGAAGTTAGAGGGAGCCTTGTTGGTGGTTTAACCGCGCAACCACCTTCTCGACCTTCGTAAGGCAAGTTGAATTAGGGGTGTAAAGAACGTTGGAATGGTGGAGGAGATTCGGGGGATTGCGGAGAGAGAAGTAGCACGCGGGAAGGAAAGAGGGTAGTTTTACGCAAGGACTATGAGAAAAATAAAAACATGAATTTAATCGCACGAAGCAGAGCTTTTTATGGCGAGAATCTTTCAAAAGACGCGACAAGGAGAAGGTTCTTACTATAACTGGCGACCGCGAAGGGACAACGAACTAGTTAACGAAAAAGACCCATGGTGTGATCAGTGCCACGAATGTCCATGTTGGCACTGACTGTGCTCGCGGAACTGTATGATCCAAACAGCTAGAGCAATATAATGTTAAAATGAAATAGCTGGATTTGATTGAATACAATCGGGGACATATCATCAATTGTCTTCAGAAACGCGTCTCATCACATACAGGTGATAAGAGCGTCGGTTGGAGGTTGATGGCAATCATTTAAAAATGATAACAACACCCAATAAACAACCCGGCTAAGATTTTCCAATAAAACTGGAGGACAACGGGAGCCTGGTTGATTTCCAAAGTTTCAAGAGTCAAGCATTGCTGATTTGCTCATCTGGACATTTATCCTACGACAGCAAAAGAAGTTGTAAATGAAGCGCGTTTTCTTGAGTTTCTGCGATTTGAAGGCAATTGAAATATTCAAAAGTTGATGAGAAAATGGTTGTAGAAATAACGCGGCCAGACAAATGAGAAGAACCGGCCCTAGAGAACTTTGCTTGCTATCCACCACTAGCAAGCTGTCAAACGCCGCCGTGTTATACCTCCTGCATGCTTTAAATCGTATTCTGCTAGCATACTTGAATATTTCATGATTACATGAATCTGAGAAGCTTCCTTTCAGTTTTTCCCTCAATTAGGTCGGTGCAGAATCGCTTCATGCAATTGACTGATGCATTGGGGAGCACCTTCTTAAAGAGCTACCATTCTGAGCAAGGGTATTGCGAGGCACGATGGCCAGTTAATTTCTGTGCTGTTCTAAACCTATAGCTTTAAACCAAACACTGACTCACTGGACAGATGGAGGACGAAAAGAAATGTGCGTACATGGATGCTGGAGTCTTCCGCAGAGTCGAGATGTGCTTCAACTAATATGCCAACTGCCCCTTCATCATAGAGCAAATAGCTGAGATTTTAAGGGGGAAATACCCTCCATCCGAGCCTATCAAACAATTTAGCAGTGAAACCAATCAAGGGGAATCATAGAAAAGAGAGAAGAAGACAGAAACAATAAAGCATTAGGGGCAGAGAAAGACATCGAAGCCAAATCTTAGCGGCAGAATACTCCATTTACGTGAATCAGGTTGCGCGTTCAATGATCCGATTGTTGTCGTCGTAGAGATGACCTCGAATCGAGGAGTCATAAACAGCTTTGACTCTCATCCAGGAGGAGATCTCAAGTGTCCGATGAGGCCGATGCGTGCCGTTGCGACGAAGCCACACACTGGACAGACCACACCCGCTGGGACAGGAGGAGCAGTGCCAGCTGTTCTGGGCCAAGGGCTGATGATATCGTGTAGTAGTGTTCCTTCAGCTCAACACTCAGGTGACTGGGAAATGCAACAGGAGCAGTGCTTCTAACTATTTACCTTAGTAGGTATTGCGATTGATCAAGCGTTTGGGCTTACCAGTGCAATTTGGTAAGTCAGTTGATCCAGCAAAGAGTCCAAGTGCAATTTGGTAAGTCAGTTGATCCAGCAAAGAGTCCAAGTGCAATTTGGTAAGTCAGTTGATCCAGCAAAGAGTCCATCTGTTACCTGGTTTCTCCTTTAATGTGGTCACAGTTGAATCACTTGATATAGTTCCTCCATCAATCACACTTAATCTTATAATGAAAAAACATCTGTTTAACAGAATTATCAGAAAGGTTAATCTGTACCAGATGTCATAAATACGTACTGCTCTTGTTCGATGGGGAGTGACAATGCTCTCTGTACAGGTCCAAATGATTTAAGATGTCCTCGATGGAGGGCTGATTTTTGCTCGAAGCTCTGCAAACCAAGAAGTAATCAAATCAGGAAAGGACATTTTTAGCGAGTTTTTTTTTCTTTAGTGGGTTATGTTGAGGAAAGGCTATGGTGGCCTAAGCAAAGCCCCAACATAGGAGGAAAGAAAAAAGTGAAAGGCTAAGAGGAGAGAGAGATCAAATCAAGTTTATCGATCTTAGATTTGAAAGATGGCAAGTTGCAAGATCCATGAATGCAAGAAGAAGGCAAGACGTTCCATAAATTGCATTTTCTAGTGATGAATGATGAATGATAAATGATGAAGGGCTGCACTGATTAGGAAAGAAATAAGGACATAATAAAACATAAAGCTTAATGAATGAATTTTAGCAATTACAGTGGTGACTGCAGAAACCTCCACGTTGGTGTCCCTGGATATTGACCGCCAAAAGTTATCTCAACTCATTTTTCGTCGGCTCGTAACCGATTCTGCAACCACTTTCCTTCAAAGCGTATTTGAGGGAAAGACTCGATGAAAAAAGCATTGGGAAAACGAATGCAAGAATGGGTTGAAAAATGCGAGGTGAAAAACGTTGCGATGGACAAAAATTCTCAGCCAAACTGGAAGTCAACCAGTTTAATCAACCATTCGACTTCCATGAGGATTTGGCTTAATGTCTCACAGTTGGAGATAGTTAAGCATAGCGACGATCCAAGAGCGTCCATTCAAATAGGCAAAAATTCAATGCTTTGATGGTAAGTTAAATACACTGCATGAAGAGGAGGTATGCGAAAACTTGTAGTTTCTATGCAGTAAGAAAGAGTGAGCTGTCAGTACTTCACCTTCCTTGTCTTTTCTTATTGCTTTGATTGGCTGATTTCGTAAGGGTATGTGCGACAACATTTGCTAGTTCCCTGTGTTCTTCTTCCGACCAGTACTTGAATAGGCACGTGCTCAGTTCGACTGTGTCATCCGATGGCTTGCATTTCATGCAAAGCAGAGGTTTCAGGAGGTCAGCGGTGGGGCTGTGAAGATATAAACAGGATCATCTAAGTTTAGCTGAGGTGTCAGGATAACTCAATGGTACGACTCTTGCGCTTTGATCCCATGAGCAGTGGTTCGAGTCCCAGCTCAGCTACATTTTCACTTAGAGTGAGGAGAAATGCCAGCTCTCTGTAATTCCAGGCGTAGGAATCACGAGGTGTGGTCACATCGAGAGGAAGGACCTGGACACTGCTCGATAAGCAAAAAGCTTCTCAGTGTCCAAATTTCTACCTTTGATATCTAGGTAGAATCACGCGTATTTAAAAAGTATTAACATCAAAACTGCAAACAAACAAAAAGTCTCAACATCGCATTACAAATGCTTTCCGTACATGATGTTGAGTATTGTGTAGAGAACAGCTGTCGCAATTAATTCTAGTAGACAGGGATGGCGATATTGGTTCGTTGGTAACCTCACTGCTAGCCAACTAGAAATCAAAATCCTGATTTTTCTCATCTTTGCATACGACAGGGATTCTTATTGGTGACAGAGTTATTTATGATCACAATTATAGATCTATTTACCGCTGGCTTTTCTAAACGAATAGCTAAATAAAGCTAATTAAGACCAACTAAAAACTGAACTGAAAACACAACTAAAAACTGAAAAGGAAATTTAAAACTGGAATCAAATTTAATTCGGGAGGCAAATTTAAATCGGGAAGTAAATCATTCCAAAAATACGCAATCTTTGATTAATACTTTACACAATCTGCATTTTCATTTAACTATTAGCTTTATAAATTGTTCAACTCTCTTATAGCTGTTCAAACATCTTGGAAGTGAAGACTACAAAAGGCAGCTCTAAATTGAACATTTTCTGTCCCATAGATTGTCGTTCTTGCCTTAGGCAATTGCAAATGATTTACATTACGCAAATCATAAAACTCATTCTTTGCAAAAGACATAATTTAGAAAGGCTAGTTTGAGGTCGATCTTTGTTTTGAAAATTTATATCATAAGCAACTTCAGATTGCCTTAACGAGTAGTTACACAACAATTAATTTTGTTTACAAAACTAGATCTACCATATTTGCATACAAATCGCTTTCTTTCACAAATTTTGTCTTAGTGGGCGATAACAGAATCGAGCCTTAATGAATGCATCCATGGCCAACTTCAATTTGACCAGATCCGTTTCATTAGAGAGGCTAAAGCACGGATTATTTTTCATATATATATATCTGTGACAAAGCCATACGCTCTCTTATATACATCATAAAACATCATAAAACGCTTTCGATCAAACTACCTTTCGTGACGCAACTGCAACAACAAATGAGACAACGCAACTGGGCTTTCTGATTTGTGCAGGTGTGGCAATAAGCCAACGACCATTTCCACGGGAGTCTCTTCAGCAACAAGGAACTGCCATAGACAATTTTGTTCGAATGTGTCCCAAGACAGAGATGAAACTGACAAGTAAAGAAGGGAAAATTTTGAATAAAACTGACACAGAAATATATAAAAACTAACCTATTGCCTTGACAAGGAGGACATGATTAAAGAAGAGACACCTGACGAAACGAAAACTTTATGAGACAAATGCTTCGATTGGACACATTTCTTTATGGGACAGTAATACTGATTGGACAGAGCCTTTAATGAGATGGAAAATTGGCGAGAAGGACAACTTTCAAGAAGAATATCAGATATAAAATTTGCGTCAAGGGATCATGGGGGATACAGAATGGAAATCAAAGCTCTTCAAAACCTTGTGTCAGGATATTCTCAAAAATCAATACTTGTGTATTACGGGTTCTTTCGATAGCATGGAGAAGCGACGGCTAAGGCCCTTAGGCCCTTAAACTTTGGCTTAACAAAACGACCAACTCTATCTGGAACTAACTCTAAATCGAACTAAATTTCAATTCAACAAATAACATATTGAACGAGCTGCAGCAAAAGGAGACTGATAAACGTCACACGACGAACGACCAAGACAACGGGATTTGGAAAGGAAAAGACATCACAGTGTGAGAAACAAGCACACGAAACAAACAATATACATAGGAAATTAGGAAAACGAGTTAAAATAATGACCACAACTAATTTATTGTCAACCCCAACACGCTACATTTATGCCCAGATCGAAATTGCTTCCTTTGGTCAAAATTGTTGCGAAAAAAATTATGCCAAGAATTCAGATGAATAGAATTTAGAAAACAAATCAAGTAAGTACCTAAAAGTGACTCCACTTGATTTTCACCAATGATTGTCAACTTGCCCATTGAGATTTCTGTCACAATATCTTGAATCTAAAATTGGGAATAATAGATGGTACAACCTGGTGCTCGCAAAACCCAAATCTTCACCAAATTACAATGGTGACAACATGAAATCAACGATCATGATGATAACTATGATCATCATGATTACAGAGTTGATTCAATAAAGCGAAAATCACGTGGAACAGTGAATCTCGAGAAGACGGCACGGGTAAAACCAACATGGATGGCCATGGCAAACAGAAGAAAGCGAGGAATCCTGCTTGAAGGCATTAATGTGCGGAACAGGAAAGACAGCAGGCCGGATGAAAAAGAGACAAATGAAGCACAGAGACTTATCAAGCAGAATTAAACAGAATTATTAAAAGCACAGTCCGGCCAGTCAACACTGCAGGTGACTCTTTAGGGCAGGGGTGGCCAATTCCCGGCTGTTCACCAGGTTTTCTGCGGCTCTCTTAAAGGCAGGCAACAGCCATCATTTTCAAAACGAATTTAAACAATAATCGCTTCTCAATTTTCATGATGCAATAATGACCAGAAATTTCCAAAAAGTGCTGAACTTCGTCATCACAAGTTATTCTGTCATGCCTCTTCAGTGAATGCTAGTTTACCAGGGGCCTTCCAATCGCTTTACAACATAGTAATTAAATAATTAAAAACAAAGCTAATATGTACTATCATTAAAAGTATACAGATGATTTTTGTTCATGCGTGCCCAGGTGTCTCATGTGGCTCTTTGCAGCGGCATATGGAAATTGTGGCTCTTCGTCTCTGACAGGTTGGACATCCCTGCTTTAGGGAGTTACTATACAGACCTGAAGGTCAAAAGGCAGCAACCACCTCAAGTCAAAAAGCGCTAACAAATAACCAATGGACTTAAATATGAACGAATAAGAAGCTTGAGAATAGCTGATGAAAAACTGAAAGTTGATGATATGATTAAATGCAAAAATAGCGAAACATTTCAACTACTACTATAAAGACTATGCCAAAAGAGCATATGAAAAACGATATCCGTAGTAATTGATCAATGTAAAAAAGAATATAGGAAAGAATATAAGAATTCTACTTAATGAGTTATGTTGAGGACAGGCCATGGTGGCCTATACAAAGCCCCAGCAGAGGAAGAAAGAAGAAAGCGAAAAGCTAAGAGGAGAGAGAGATCCAATCAAGTTTAGCGATCTTAGATTTGAAATATGGCAAGTTGTAGGATTGAGTGAGCTATGTTGGGGAAAGGCCATTGTGGCCTATACAAAGCTCCAACAAAGGAAGGAAGAAGAAAGGGAAATGCTAAAAGGAGAGAGGGATCAGCTCAAGTTTATTGACCTTGGATTTGAAAGATGGCAAGCTGTAAGGTTCAGGAAAGCAAGAAGAAAGCAAAAAGATAAGAGGAGAGAGAGATCACATCAAGTTTAGTGATGTTAGATTTGAAAGATGGCAAGCTGCAAGGTCCAGGAGGAAGGAAGAAATGAGCGTGGAAGACAAAAGTCGCAAAGGAGTCTAGGAGGATTGAGATCTCGCAAAGGGTAAATCATACCCAAATTCAAAAGATTTCAATAAATAATTACCCATTAAAATTTCTTTTTCTGACTTCATTTCATCGGAATAGTTGCTAATTTAAAACTGCAAGTCTTCCTAAATAGGTAGTTTGCGATTGGGTACTTGAATGACATCAAAAGATGAACATAAAAAGCTACGAAGTGGACGCTAACTGTCCGGAGCAAGAACTGAGGAACTTAAAAAATGAAAGTAAGGTCAGCATCAACGATCAAGTTCTTGACAGACTGAAGAAATGACGCAATGGAAAGATGATCGTCATGTGCAGCATCCTTTAACTAAGAAGATTTTGCAGCCAGAAACAGTACATAATTGGGAAGAGGAAGGCAACGAGAAACCACCTCGTAAAAACAACTTCCCTAGAAAAAACTCAGAGCCCTGTGTTTGGTTCATGTTACGCTCGAAGTCGAGTATGCGACGCAGCCCTCTCCTTAAGTAGACACAAATCCACAGCATTTTATGATTAAAACTAGACCACAATACACATTTATGATAAGAACAAGTTAGGAATATAAGAATCCCAATGAATGATCATTTTTTGATTATCGTTATCAAGTACGCTTAAGTTCGTCACAAGAGATTAGAAAAGGAATGACGTACCTCAAGAGGACCCACAGCCGAACACAGAAGACGAATTACTTCAGCATTTCCAATTGCCGCTTCCTTTAAACTCTTGAATATTGGTAGTACCAAGTGGAGAAATAGCTTGTGGTCGTATTGGTGACACATCTGAAAAAAAGAGGAACGTACTTCAAAAAATCCATAGCAAATCCGATTGGAAGCGTGGCCCAAAGCAGAGACAGAGCTTCGAGCATTTTCTAGGGAACTGCGTTTTTATGAGCTGGGTTTGTGATGCTTTGTTCAGCAATAGCAGTTCCGAAACAGTGCAGGATTCGAATCCACAAGTCTAATGAGTTTGCATACATTCGCATATGGAGGTTTAATCTTTCTTTTATGATTTTCTTCATAGCGTTTGAAGTAGATTTTTGACACTGAAAAGACTTTTGCTTATAGAGCAGCAAGCGAGTCGTTTCTCTCGATGGGACCACACCTCGCGATTCCTATGCCTGGAAGTACAGAGAGCTGGTGACTCTCCTCTCTCTAAGTGAACGTTTAGCTGAGGGTGGATTCGAACCACTGACCAGAGGATCAATTGGTAGGAAGCTTACCACTGAGCTATCTTGATACCATGCACTCAATCCATCCTTTCAATTATTTTGTAATCAATATATCAAAACTTTGCTATGCTTAAGTAATTTGAAGAGATATTTGTTTAAGAGATTGAAAGACAAAGTATGACCAACTCACATACAAAAGAATACAGATAAAATAAAATAAATAAATATTTGTTGAGATACGCAACGCTAATTGGCAATTACCGTCATATCAGAGATCAGTACAGTTCTCAAGGTCTTATCTTTTTGGTAGCTTATGTAATCTTCATAATTAAAGAGCTCGGTGTCATCCACGCTGAGAAGGAAAAGGATCACGTAAGAATCAAAGGAAATACAAGATGTAATAAATAGATAGCAAACATTTTTATCATGTTCTGTAAAGGGAAGGCCTTGTTGGCTTCTAGCAAAGCTCTAAAAATGGAAGAAAGAGAAAGGCTAAGAGGAGTAGGATACATCTTTGATGATTTTAGATCGGAAAGAAGACGTTGGAAGGAACACAAAGACACGATGCTCCATAGATTGTGAGTTCTTGGAATGAGTTATGATTGGTGGGATAGAGTTTGTGGATTAAGTAGTGAAACTGGGAAAGGTGAAAGTGAGTCGAACATGTGGTGATAATGCGCGAATTTTCATAATGAAGCTAAGAGAAAGCCAGTTAAGTCAACGATGGTTAACCGACCGACATTTCGTTGCCATCAGGGTTTGGTTTCATGATGATAATAATAGTAATAATAATACGAATACTTTATACAGGTATCGACACTTCAATATGTAATGCTGTTATCAACGTGTGTCCTGGTAAAAATATGGTGTTCGTAGGGGGATAGCCGAAAGGTGCATGGCTTCAGATTACAGCGTCAGTGGTTCAGTGGTAGAAAATTCACTTTGTAAGCGGTAGACTATGGCTCGATAACCTGGCTGGATATAACTAAGTTTTTAAAAAAGGGCATATACTGCTTTTCGTCATAGCAATCAGCAATTTGGGAATGGTATGAGAGCTAAAAAACAGTGCTATCAGTCTTCCAACGGTCACCTATAGAATCGATTCTACTTCCACAGATCTGAGGTCCAAAGGGGATATGAACGGATGTGCGCGTCGCTCTATTAACTTTAACCGCGAGGGAAGGACTGTGAACTCTGAATTTTCTGGAATGCATTTAAGCTTGATTTCAAAACCCATGGTTCGGGTTTTGAGTCCCACTGGATGCTATTCCCACTTAAACCTGTACAGTTCAATTCATGCATTTTATCTAGCATTGAAGGTTTGACTTTAGGACACAGTGTGATGCTATGCATATCATTTGTAGCACTGGTCCTTCCACTTGATACGACTAAACCTCATGATTTCTGCGCCTGGAATAACAAGGAACTGATGACTCTCCTAGCTCGAAATGCAAGACAAGCTTTAGGCCGGAAATACATAGAGTCTATAATATACGATTCCACAATTTAAGTGCGGGAATCATAGGTGTTAGAAGAAGAGGGACGGTGCAAAGAAATATTCAGCATGCATAGCTTTCTCCAGTTGACAAATCTCGTTGGAAATTGGATAACATAGTTTGCAACAGTATTAGATTGCATAGTCCCAACGCAAATTTGCAGCTGAAATGGAGACGGTAAAGATACACATCACTTACCCTGACTTGAGAAAATACAAGTAGTGGTATCCGATTTTAGGATTCAGCTCATGAATTCCATTTAATAGAATATATAATTTTTCTCGGTCGATATCATGCTTGGACAACGATGTGATTGCTCTAGGAGAAAAGATATTCACAATAGCTTCACTGATTCTACATTATCTCTACAAAGGTAATGACATAATGAGCTTAAAGATAAGAAAGATCAAACGCAATTTTTTCAAGGTAAATTTAGTATAAAGAAAATGGAAACGTTGGGGAATTCAGCAGAAACGGTAAGTTTTACACAATTAAATACTACGGAAGGAAAAATCAAAAAAGGAAAGGCACGCCAGAAAGACATGCGCAAGTCGGTGAGTCGATGCAATGATAGCAATTTCCTTGCAAGTGAAGCCATTTAAGAACTAAATTATCAATGAATAATATGAATGATTATGCTAGAAAAATCTGCACAGTTATGCAAAAATCTGCATAATTATGCAAAATGCGCTTGCATAATTAGATAAATTGTTCATTATTTATAGGCTACTTCCATCGATTGGGGTTGCTCATGTGGACTGCCAAGCACACAGTCTACATCTTCACGACGGCTAGGCTTGGCATTGTATGTTCGGATGTCCCACTCACCACTAAAAACCTCTTAATCAAATTTCAAGGCGCGGAGAGGGGAACTACTTTGCATAACTAAGCACAACTATCAAATGAACTGTTCTTTCAAACATCTCTTTGTAAAATTTAATGCACCATGATATTCACCTGAAGAGGGCAAACTGCGGCTTCTCAAAGGACTGCTCAATCGCGCTGAAAATGGGTAAAATTTGTGAACAAACGGTAAAACGGATTCCCTCTGGAATGGAGAGTCTGGCATGAAGCAGGAATACCATAAATGGGAGTTAGCATACCGGGGTTCATCATAATGGGGTACTATCATAGTTGGGTACTTCCTGCTTACTGCTGAGTTGTCAAATATATGGTGTTCAGCAATGTGAACTAGTGTACCTCGAAATTGAGACAACCAGTACTGTGGACATGTTCTCTAAGCATTATTCCAGCCCTCCTTAGCTCACGGCTATTACGATATCTGAAGTACATAGACCGATCAATGGTGCGGAGAGCCAATTGGCTTATACATATTTCATCAGGTGATTGGAGTTAAGCTTGGTTGAGTCAAACTCCGGACGGGCGATAACCCAAAGGCCTGACCACTCATCAACTCAACCTCGTTCGGAAGGGACGTTTAACTAGGGTACCATGACCATGCCTACAGCGACAGCGTGGTGGGCTTAGCTGGGTTTGAATAACTAGAAGCCTTTCCAGTCAATGCAAATAAAAAATGTAAAGAATGAAAAGGAAAGAAAACCTGTCAGTGAGTTCTTCTGGTAAGCACGGCATGCTCACGTCTTCTACCAAACACGCAGCCAAGCAGATGCAAATCGGCGCTGCCATTTCATCGTCAAAATCCTTCTACAACGAAAAAAAAGCCAGAAAATCATGTTCCTTGCACTTTTAGTCACATTTTAGGAGCCACAATACGCCTGAACCACTACAATGTCATTTAAAACGCGATGGCGTGGAAATACAGACACAAAGCTAGCGATCCTATTTCTACCTTCCAATTGGAGATACAATTCCTAAATATTTAGTTCAGCCACTCAACTTTGTATTTCCATCGATTTTTGCACAGCTTAAGAAATACTGTGTTGCTCTTCCCTAGAGATGCTAAGATAGCTGATAGAGATTCGACCTACAACCATCAAATGGCTTTGTTGGCTATTCTCATTAGAAAATGGCGCAGTACTAGAATTCCTGCAGTCATTCAACCAGAAGCTCAATTCATTCACACCCTTTTCAAATTTCCCTGCTTGATCCACGAACTCTATCCCACAAATCATCATTCATCCCTAGAACATGCAATTTATGGAACGTCTTGCCTTCTTCTTGCCTTCCTGAATCTTACAACTTGCCATCTTTCAAATCTAAAATCAATAACCTTGATCTGATCTCTCTCTCTCCTCTTAGCCTTTCGCTTTTTTCTTTCTTCATTTGTTTGGGCTTTTCATAGGCCACCATGGCCTTTCCTCAACATCACTCCCCAGAAAAAAGTCAGAAAATCCTCAAATCTTGCTGGAAGCTTCGCTGTCTGAATAAGCAGTTTGCTCTACTAAAAAGATGGCTAGATGAACGTCTGTGGGCGAAGTACATGTCCACATTAAAATGAATGAATAGGTAGATGAGTCATACCATTGAGTCAACAGAAGATATAATGCTTTCCATCGCTTCACATCTCAACGTGTCATCACTGTGAAAAATGATAGAAAATGACGCGTGCAAAAAGGTAATCGAAAAATAAAAGCAGGCCATCGCTTTTGACGCAAGAGTCTTGAAATTCATTTATCGATGAAATGTGTATAAAAAGGTATATATAAAGTATTGGAAAAGCATGAAAGAATCTTACGGCAATTTCTGGCATGACAAAATGTTTACGTATAGAAAATTGATATGCAGCTGTGACGTAAGCTAGCTCCAAAGGATTCTAATTCCACAAGACAGAGAAAAAGCTCTATTTTTTTATCCAGATTACAGTCTTTATCCTTTCCATTGAGAAAATTGAAACAGTGTTAACAAGCTTCTCATAAAGGAGAAAAAGGCAGATTCTATAACAATTAGAAGCTAACGTACTTCAACAAAAAGCTAATTCTAACTCTGGGCTGAAATATAGGTCCAATTTTTAGAAGCTCAAATTTTTAAAGAAAATTAAAGCGAAATTAAAGTAAGTACAGTCAACTCTGTCAAATTCGAACTCGTGTAATTCGAACCTTCGCTAATTCGAACAAAATTTTCAGGTCCCTTCAGAACAACTCATAATCAAATCAATTGAATTCACCTTTCATTTTTCAGCTTCAGAATATTATCCCTGAGCAGTGTGTTGTCGATATTTTGCAGTTCATCTAGTTCGGCGTCAACTCCTCTGATCGCTGCTTCCTCTTCGTCCCTTCCAATTGGTTTGAATTTTGATTTCTCCTCTTTCTGCTCCGCTTCTTCGTCGGAAAACACAGCCTCGTCTACCTCGATTTCATCTGCATCTTCTACGGCACTACTTTCCGGATCGTCTGAAGTACTGCCTTCAGCAGCAGGTGGAAGCAACGACGGCGGCTGCTCTGTCTTTGGCGACACAGGCGGAGTCGTAGAAGTAGAAGCTTCGTCATTTTTTGCGTCTGTTGAAAAGATGGGTTTTCGTAGGTGATTGCTTCAAACGTTGATTAACAAAAGAGTTCTGAGAAGGGTCCCGAAAACACGAATCGTTGCCTGCTCAGATACTAACATCGCTTCCTTTTAGAATCAAAATGTGTCGCAATTCAGGCCCAGGCCACTCCACGGGAGTAGCATGTTTAACGAAGCAGTCAATATTTTCATTCAGTTTTCGTAAGAAAAAAAATGAATTGGAATTCGCTACTGAATTGAAAGTATTTGGTGCACTTATATCTCCTTGTTGAGGCTTCCTTTGCTGAGGCTTTGTATAAGCCACCATGGCCTTTCCCCAACATAACTCACTAAAGAAAGAAAAAACAACAAAATCTTAAAAATTCAATTGCTCGCTATGTAGCACTTGTACGCAGGTCTATGAGCTGAATTCTGAACATAGTCCCTCTTGTAAGGAGCAGGCGAGTCATATACTCGGAGCGAGCAGTGAAGAGCATTGTGCTAGAGAGGCACTTTCCTCAGCAAAAGTTTTCTGAGGTAGGCTTGCTCGTTCCGTTCCTCTTCGATTTTTCACCCACCCAGGATCTCACTGGCTCCCTAATTCGATGCTACACGGACTGATGAAAGACACCCAGAAACGTAAACGACAGTGGAGCCCGGAGCTACGATGTGAGCTTATTCATGGTGGGTGTCCATTGTAGCAACATAACCTAATACCTCTACGCTTGTCTATAATCTTAAGCGTATAAATTAGAATAGAAAGACGATCAAAGTAGGAAAGAATAGCTAATACTCAAAGCCTATTCCAACTGAAATGCTGACAGATAAAAAAAGAAAATTTTGAAAGCGTACCATAAGCTTAATGTGACATAATGGCCTTTTCAGAAAAAGAGAAATTTAAAGAAAAAGGAGCTTGATGTCCTAAGTGTAGAGTGGAAATTAAATTTGACTGCCGTTCACGATAAACGCCTTATAATGGAATGCGTATGAGATGTTAAATCATTGGGACAAAGACGAGAGGACTTCCGGAATGGGACAAAACAGGATTTCATCTCCGGTCAATGAAAAATTTAGAGGGTACAGATAATTTTTACTATTTGGAATGCCACCCTGGTCACAAAATACTTCAAAGTTGCTTCACCGTAAATAACTAGTGGCATACCTTTTTCGCGGCTTGTAAATTCTGGTAGAGTTTCACGCACCACTGATTTGATATGTCGATCCATACGTGGGTTGTTAAGGAGGGGAGAGAGTGATCTGAAAAATCAATGAGATGCTCAAAAAGACAACATGTTGCTGCAAGAGTTATTGCGGGTGAATGCTAGATGAAATGCCATTGAGACACGTCAGGTCAGGTCAGGGTCAGATCAGGGTCAGGTAGGGGTCAGTTCAGGTCATAATCCAGGTCACTTGGCCATTGGGACACCGAGATCTCTTTCTCCACCTCTCCCTATCCTTGTAAAAGGTACTAGACTTTAAAGACAGCATAGAAGGAGATGTGCCCTTTTCTAAGAGAAACGTACATTGGAAAAAACGAAACCTCTGGAGGGGACTCCCCATAACACAGGTTGCGAGTTGTGAATTTCAACAACTCAACCTTCTAAACAGCGACTCTGCAATAGATATTATGAAGAACTTGGGGCTCATATGTGCAAATATATCTGCATACCCAACAACTCTCTTCTCCAAGATGCTTCGAAATGCTCTTTTGATTCCATGCTTGGTCAATGGTTGTTGATCAGCAGAATAGGCCGTTGAAATCTATGAATAGCGATGAGAATAATGCTAACGATAAGATCCAAATCAAATAAGAGAATGATAAAGTGAAAGCTGCGGTCAAATTGGTTGATAGCGAAACTATAATAAAAACTTGCCACCAATTCAAGGGACTTTTTACACCTTCCATGCGGCTTCAAGAAGTAGCCTCAAAAACACTGAGACGCTATGTTCATTGAGCATTTCACTGGTCCTTTACCATAGTGTGACGCTATATCAATACTTCTATGATTTATGAATTATAAGGTAGATTTTATGACACTGAGAAGCTATGCTTATCGAGCAGTGTACTGATCCTTTCTCATTATGTGACATCAAGCTCCTATGATATCAAAATCAGAAGGTATATTTTAGGATGCGAAAAAAGCTATTTTTATCGAGCACTGTCTTTGCCCATCCTTTTCATGTAATTCATATGCTTTGGTATTACCAACGGCCAAGGGCTATATTCATTAGCTGCAAAACATCTGGGTTGGGTTCGAACTGCCGACCGTATCTGATAGCAAGTATCTCACTGCTGAGCAATTTTCACGCCAAAGGAAATGGCGTTGCAATACGCAAGGCATAGATCAATCATCTTTACAAAGTCTTTCAGTCAAACGTAGAAAGACAAACAGGGACACAAATTATAACATTCGTAAAAAATAGCCCGCTGAATCAGATCTCATTCTGCATATGGTGCGGCTGGTTATGAATCCCAAATTTCGGGAGACAGCCATAATCCACGAGATATTACATAAATCACAAAACAGGATGGAATCTTAGTCTAGAAGGTACACATCTTAAGTGGGGCATTCAACGTGAATATTTGTCAAACCAACACCATCGTCCACGGGAGAGTACCGGGGTGCAGAGGACGCGGACGGCCACGACGAAGTTGCGCTGACAACGTCGCAATCTGGACTGGGCACAGCAGAATGATGAAGAGCGCCCAAGACCGCCAAGGTTGGCGGAATTTGATTGTGGTTGCGTCCACGGACCCTCGTCCTGGTCTATGACGACGACGAAATTTGTCAAAATCCACCGGAGCAGTTATCAGATTGCATTTTGCCGAGATATTTAGCTTGATCGTATTTCAATGCTAAATTTTCTCAAGGTTGCAATAAGATATACGATAAGACCGAACATGGAAACAATAGCAAATTTAAGGGACAACTTACCTTGCAAATGAACTCCAGCAGTCCGTAAGTTATGTTGGGATGAGTTTTTATCGAATTGTGCATTAACAGCATAGCTGGCTCTATTGAAATCAAAAGATTAGTTTGAAACATTAATAGAGATAAACATAGAATGAAGGTGAATACAAAAATATAGGAAAAGAGCTCTTTTGCTGAAAAATCCATTCCAATGAACACTGAACTACTTGTCGACAGCCTTGCACAGCTTCTGTTAACAATAATGGTGCTCTGCACCATTTGTTTAGTAAATTGTGTTGAGGAAAGGCCATGGCGGCCTATACAAAACCCAAACAAAGGAAGAAAGAAGCAAGCCAACAGGCAAGAGGAGAGAGAGATCAGATCAAGTTTATTGATTTTAGATTTGAAAGATGGCAAGTTGTAAGATTCAGGAAAGCAAGAAGAAGGCTAGATGTTCCATAAATTGCATGTTCTTGGGATGAATGATATTGGGCATCCCAAAGGGAAAAGGGATTTGTGGGATAGAGTTCGTAGAATAGGCAGTGAAACTTGGAAAGGGTGTGAATGAATCGAGCTTCTGGTGGTTCTGACACACCTCAAAGGAACAGGAATAATATCCCTGATCTCCTGAGAGCAATGCCCGTGAAAGCATCTATATCTGTAAACGATGGAAAGATGCTTCTGCGATCACCGAAGGTTGCGTTGAAGCAATTCTTAATTGAAACAAGCAAATAAGCAGCTGGATGACCTTCCTAACACTGTTGCAACAGTCCACCCATATTATTTTCAGTAAGGAAAAATCCGGCTTCTATTCAAATGCAGCCTCTATTCGACGGCGGCTTCTATTTACATTTTTTCATCGCAAAGAGCAAATTCTATTCAAGGGCGGCTTTGATTTAAGAAAAATATAGGATATATATTTATGTACCTAGCATGAATATAATATTACTGCAGAAAAATCCTGCTTACAGAATTTTTTTTCAAAAATCATTTTGATACTTTACCTAAACATAGAAACACAAGTCTCTCTAATAATAGGTAATTTATATTCGGCTGGCCTAATCACAGGTATCTAATCACAGGAAAAAAAATGAATGAGTAATCATTAATAATGATAATCATCATCATTGAAAAATCCTGAACTCACCAATATTCATTATGTTGTCTTTTTCACCAGTGTAAAACAACCAGTCGTAAAACAAGGCAAGTTTGACGTTGGCCTGAGACACCGGGTTCTGAGGAAATACAATTGAACAAATCTTCTTACTTCACGTCATAAACACATGAAACACTGCACAGTTTCCCTGATGCAAGGGAAGGTAATTTTCCAAAACGCACTCAAAGATGGTGCATTAAAAACTGCAACAATATTTCAAAGAAAGGGTTTCAATATTCATGACATAAATGTTGTCTTGATTCTAACTTCTAACAAGCCATTACATGAGCAGGTCAGTGGCGTCAGTTGTTGATCAAGAATCTCGATAAATGGGTAGGGTTGGCGAAAAGGTCATTTGGACTGCACTGTCCGGCCGTGCGGTTGTACATTTGGTAAACATTTCGATCAGAGTAACGAGATAGCCAGTCTTTCTATTCTATCTATGAAACTTCAAATCATTTACTCATCAGTCATAAGCCAGAAAAGAATTTTCATCAACCCAAATTTCATATTAACGCAATGTAGATGGGGTAACTGCATCAAGAAACTTGATTATTTCATCAGTTCACAGTGTCAGATAGTTAAAACCTAGGCATTAGCTAAATGAAACTGAATGAATGAGAACGGCTACGGAGGGGGGGGGGGGGGGCATACCTACTAATTACAAAGCTCTGTTAAGTTGAGTTCTTTAATATCAAGATGCCGCTTCATACAAGGTCACAACTTAAAAAATATACTTCTCAAAGATAACAAAAAATATGAAATACAACTCTACAAAATATTAAAAAACAGAGGAGGGAGTTGTATGTAGGGAGTCCTAATGGGACGGGCTCTCTCAATGGATAGAATAATCGAGACGAGAGCGCCCCCTGGATTAAAAAATATGTTTATGTTAAGATATTAGAACGGATAAGTGATGGAAAACTAATACAGTTTAACTTGACGATGGAAGATGAGTACAGAAGATCAAGATATCTTTGTTTGATCAATACAGGAATGCTGTTCTAAGATTTAGCAGCTACACATCTGACAGAAGTTAGAAGCAGTATTGCTGAAGGAGAAACAGGAGAGAAGGCTTGTGCAACGGTTGCGACTTTGTGAAATAGGTGAAAACTTAAACCTTACCTGGCATATTGTGTAGAGCCAGCCAAGAATAGCCCACCTTGGAATGATATCAGAACAAAGAACCTCGTTTGGAGGGTGAATGACACCGCATAAAAAACGGACTAAATCCGGGATCAAAGTTTGGGCCTCTGATGCCGTCAGGTACTAAAAACAGAGGGTTTGAATGCCGTCAGAAACATTGCAACGAAATTTCGAAGCAAACAATTCTTGAGGTTTGATACTAAAAACGTTAAAGGTTAACTTGCGATTGAAAGAAAGTCCTACAACACGACTGAGTTATCCTTAGTAATCTATGAAAGTGAAGTTCCTTCTAAGTCTGGCTGACTGCATACATTTGCTAACACAGTTTGCTATATGGTGGAATAATCGACCATTTCTTTGCAAGGGATAACGCATTCATGCATAGCTCCTTATTTTGCCATCGATAAAGACGCAGACAATATCAACATGACAAAGCAAAGGAATTTTCTCTTCCTACTCAAGAGGCCATAAAAAGTAAAATAAATAGACTGATTTTTCGGTTGAAAACGGAAGAGAAAAATATGAATTAAGAATAGAAATATACATCAAAGTAGAGGGTGTCGAAAGCACAAATCATAAACGTGAAAAACGGTAAAATTACGCAAAAAAGATATTTCACATGCAAGATAAGAACGTGGCCGAAATATGGGGCATGGCAGAGAGCCTAAGATTTCTACCTCTGACAATTGCTTTGACGTATGATGACATACTTGTTCTGTACTTATCATTGACAAACTGTTAGTTAGAAAATGGTCACTGTACTTTAAGAGTATCTGAAATGATGGGAAATTATATATCTTGCTGTATGCAATTGGAAAACGGAGAACCGATTGGAGAAATTGTCGATCTCCTTTATGATGAAAGCAAAGTTGAGTGCAGTACTCGAGGTGACCGTTGGGGAGCACCACATTAAAGAGGCACCAGGCTGAGCCAGGGCACTATGAGGTAAGGTGGACTGTTCCCCTTTTTAAGTCGCATTTAACTCCAAGTTTTATGCCTAGTATTGCTGGGTGGACAGAGAGATGGCGTCCAGAGACACGGAGGAATGCGCCTCAAATGGGGATCATCAAGTCAAAGAAAAAGTTCCTTCCCTTCCTTTCCCTCCCCCCACAATTTTTGGTGAATAGGGGGCGCCCATCTCCATTTCATTAGCCTTTGCGTCACGGAGCTGTGCAAGCACAGTGAATGCTACAATTGGGGGTAGCCATCTGGTAGCACTGTGTGCTTCACTCCCATGCTCTTTCCCAAAGTCCTGACTGCTGAGCAGAGAAATAGAATGTACCATATTTTGTTCAAGTCTTTGGTATAACTCGACCCCCGGGTATCGAACCCCGACCTACCGCGTACAAAGCGAGCATTCTACCACTGAGCCACAGACGCGGGATCACCAGCAATGTAGAAATGGGATCTAACCACTTTGCAATCTGCCTCTCTCCCTTCTGATCTATTGAAATGGAGTGCAAATGAAGTGGAATTTGGCAGAAGGGATAGGAACAAAATGTAAAACCTGTTTATAAAACCAATCTTGGTAGCGTTTTTGTTGTCCAAACCGAACCTAGAAGCAATCAAAATAAACTAAACAGACAGAAGCGAAAAAAAACAGACGCAAAATAAACAGAAATGAAATAGTGATTTTCGGGGTGGAGATTCAAATGCAACTGCAATGTTCAATCGGGTTTCAATCACTCTGTGATTTAGATCCATAAATTTCCCTCAACAAAATAATAACTCCTTTGTTTAGATCGAGGTAAAACATACCTTTAATGCTAAAAATGTAATTTTAGTTTCCATATCTTGTGTAAGTCTACTTGTCAGTATTTTTCTCGAAGTTCTTGTGTTAAGGATTTGGGTAACGCCTGACAAAAAAGAAAACTTCACGATTCACCTGCATTCAAGTCAGGTGCACATAATTTACATAACAAATATCAATACAAAAAAACAGAACGTTCAGCATTTTCCAAGGAGATACTCCTAACAAGTAAATCACCTGGGTTCAAATCGATCACGGAGCTGGAGTGTCATCAGTGGGATCTTTTGGAGTCACAAAATGTTTTAAGGGGTGGAACAGCTTCCGCTAAAAACGTCATAAAACGCTTTAGCTTCTTTCTTATAATAGAATTTCTGAGTATTGCCAAAAACGGCAGTGGGGGCAGAATGCAAGGAAGGAAAATTCTAGGGGCAGTGCTACCCCCTACCCTCCCCTCACCTGAATGGCAGGTTTAATTGTAAGCCTATATAGCGCAAACAATTTTCGAATCGATATGCTTACTGTCCCTACTGTCCAAGTCTAAAAAGAGGCATATGTGAAAACGAGGTTGGAAAATATCTCGCCAGCTAAGAACCTTATACTGTGAATTTTTCTCCTTCAAAGCCATTCTGTGAATGTAATATCGATTTTAGCATTGTTCAAGCGACACGGCGATTATACAGCTGAAGAGCAAGACCAGAAAATTGACTTATGTGAAAATATTTAAATATATATCTAAAGTGGGTGATATTGTCATTCACGCCTTGCACAATAGCTGCCATCCAGCGATAGATGGAGAAATATAAATGTCTCCATCGGTTTTGGCTATTCAACTTATCAACTGAAACTAATTTTTGGAAACACCAAAATGACCAAGCTCGTAGAGGGCAGGTGGATGTAACCCAATCGATACTTAAAAATTGGCTTCCAGACAAGCCTCTTATTCATTTTCCGCCAGGGCTCTGAACCACTGCTGCGGCATTGTGATGATGCACCATTGTTGCCAGTGGTATCAAAATTGATGCTGTCATGCAATCACTCCCAAATCGCTACATTCATACGTTTGTAGAAGGCAAATGAAAAAGCAACTTACCTGTGAACTGTGGACTGAGTGTGTTTGGTCTGTGAAGAATATCCTTCCACAGTGCCGTAAACTCGGGTATTCTGAAAAATAACGATTCAAATACAAATTATGAATGGAATAACATTGTGCTTCGTAGCCATCATCCTCATTCGTGTCCCTCAGGAGCATTTGGCCCACGTCGAGTTAAAGCTGCATGGTGCTTGCTTAATTTTATGCACGACTTTGAAAAGAATCAATTGCCGAACGGCTTAAACTGGCTATTCCAGAGGATTGGAAATGTGCACAATCGACTGACTCGTCTTTCATCCGCTAGAGGACTTCATACGCACAAATTCAACACCACTACCCATGGGCTAAGCTCTCTGCTATACAGTGGTACCAAAAAGTGACCCTGTCTTCAATAATATGATCAATAAAAGACACCTAAGGTGCATATTTTCAAATCTGGCGTTTGAGTCTTACTGAAAAAAGTGGAAAAAAAACTCTGATCACAAAATACTGTTACTATTGATATAGCAGTTTCTTCCTTCGTAGCAGCTACACGTAACAACTAGGAATTTGGTCAGTACGTCTGGGTCGGCCGGATCAGCCGGGTGGGGGTCTACAAATAAGCTCTGCTATAAGATCCCTTCCCAGCCATTTAGTTTATAAAATTTGATGTAATCACTTTCTCTTCATTCAATTTTGGCATTCAATTGTTGTTGTTGTTTTTTTCTATTCCATGCAATAGTTTCATTTTAGTTTAAGTCGGTTTTCATTAATCGTACGTATTGTTGATTACAATTCCTTGTAATTCTTCTTTTGGTTGAAAATGGAAATTCTTATGTCTTATTCCTATGTCTTCTTATGTCTTGGGCAGGGGTGATAGCTGCCACGTACATCGTCGTCGTCGGATTCCATTCGTTGTCCGAGTTTGGCTCAAGTTCTTCCTTCACAAATCCTTTTGATGCCGCTTGTGGGCCCTCACATGGCTGAGTAGGCCCATACTCAAGACAGCACAACACAGGATGTGGGAAATCGTTGAGATTGTCCAAGTCACGATTTTTATCCTCCATGGTATGATTTAAATAACACTAATCGTACCAACAACCAATTTTTCCAAACCTTAACCCGCCAGCCTTAACACAAAATCATTTACTATACCCTTTACCACTTCATTCTACCCCTAAAAATGTCATACTAACAGACCTCCATTCACTCTAATAACAGCTCCAACCCAATACAAACCAAACATCATCCCTAAACCAAACTCTAGCTCCAACCCTAACACTAACCCTAGTCCTACCCCATACAAACCCTAGCCCTAACCCTAACCTAAATGTAACCTTAGCATTAACGCTAGGTAAGTAGATGGTTCATTATAAAATATTCACTAATACTGTGCCCACGTAGTTGTCGAAAGAACCTTGCAAAAAGTGGCAGAATTTCAACCAGAAGCATCGAACAATTCAATACGTCTCAAGTCAAAAAACAGAGCAACTTTGAAAAACCAAATGATAAATAGAGTAGCAAGCGGCTGGGGAAACGGACGGAAATCGTGCGGAGTTAAGTCGGAAAGAAGAAGGCCGAATAAACTGTAAGTAAACTTTGAAAAAAAGTTATTAGACCGGCAATATTGCATGGAGAAGAAACATGAGCTGCAAAGAGCGACACGAGCAAACATTTAGACAACTGAAATGCCACGTTCAATGCAAGGGAAAACACACCACAGCATCTGCAACACGAAAACTAGATATATGTCAGGAGTGAGGCCAATTTATGAAGTTGTGCGTACACAGCACCTCCAGTGGTATGGACACGTTAGGCGAAGATAAGAAGATCGCGTAAGCCGTATAGCAAGAATCTGTCAATCTAGGACTTACTGGAAGAAGCCAGAGAGGGAGACCATCGAAGAACTGGAACATGGGAATTCAAGGAGGGCATGAAGTAAAGGAGATCCGTACCCGAAATGGCAAGGAACAGCTGGGATTGGGAGAACATTCGGCCGACCTTTTAACAGATAGGGATAAGGTCGCTCAACCTGATCAAGGCGAGCAATGTGAGCAGGCACGGCTAAGATGCCCATAGCTGCCATCTCTATTCATATCTGCTTTCAACAGCCATGTCACTCTAGGATGCATATCTTGCTACTTGTATCTTATTTACAACATGACAAAACAGGGAAAGAAGAATGCATCAATGTAAACCATTTTCCCCACTTACAGTCTCACTTAAAATAAAACATTTCCATATCTAATGCTAAATCCCATGCGTACAATATCCCTAGAAATGGTAGGGGAAGGACAAGTCCCATGCTAATTGCCTCAGGGCCATTGGGAGTAATTTTATGTAGTCACTAGTTTCTTCCACTTCGCTAAATCTTCCGCTGCTTTAATGCACTTCCTGACAATCTGCCCTGTCTTTCTCTGAATTTTGCTCACCCAGTTAAGCCCTGGTTGCACCTGTCTTATCTTCATATTTAATCAAAGGTGAAATTGAATTTCAATTTTTAGATAAATTGAAGGTAAAAGAAGCATGTCGTAACCAACGATGGTAATTACTCTAACTATCGTAAATTTCTAAGCAGGAGCGCCTGCCACTGATGATAATCAATTAGCCCTATGATTCACCAGTTTTAAAAAGCCAAGCAAAGTAGCAGCACAAATTTTTACTTAAAAAACGTGTACATAACAAAAATAGCAAAGTACCTAGTATTATTATGTAGCAATCTGATGAAATCTCTTCCGATCCCTGTACATTCTGTGAACTGAAATAAAATAATTACCGTGTATGGATATACACACATCATATCATATCATGTAATGTCACAGCATATCATATGATATAATATGATATAATATAATATAATATAATATAATATCATATCACCATCATAATACATCATATATATGGCATCATGATATTCTATATCAAATCAAATCAAATCAAATCATATCAGATCATATCAGATCATATCATATGGCATCATGGTATTTCATATCAGATAAAATAATATCATATCATATCAGATCATATCATATAACATCATATCACATCACATCATATCATATCATATCATATCACATAATATCACATCATATCATATCATATCACATAATATCATATCATATGATATCATATCAAATCATATCACATCATATCACATCATATCACATTATATCAAATCATATCACGTCATATAATATCATATCACATCATACCATACATGCAAATAAAGATGGATATACAAATGACTGAAAGATTTCAAGGGGAAATGAGCAGTACAAGTGATTCTAAAATCGATGAATTTACCTTATCACGTATCAAGCTAATACAGAAATCAACTTCCAGTTGTCTTAAGGATGAAAACTGTGGCCCATCATGATCCTCAATGAGTCTCAGATATGTATACACAGCTACAGGGATGACAGTAGAGCTTTTGTCAACCCATGTCCTGAAAATAGATTCATACATTAGCATACAAAGATATAGCTTTGGCACTGTTGAAGATAACTTTTCTAACTAAATAGGAAATCAAGAAGCAAAAGGGGTTACAAGCAAAGCATTGAGATCTTGATCAATCCAATGTACCAGCATGAATTATTATAGCTTCTTAACTCCATGCAGCACATTATGAATTATGACTTCTGCATTAGGTCTCTTTAAGCACTTTGGCAGCAAATCTTCAAATGGACAAATCATGTGATATATTTTCTATATATTTTACTACATTACTGAGTGATGCAAGAAAGGAAATAAGAAGAGAAGGTAGAACCAAGACTCAAGACGCAAGCCTGATGAATGCTCTGAAGAATCATCAAAAGGAGCTAGATATAAGTCTGTATACAAATGACCTAGCAGTACTGACAAGAGACCTAGTAGTACTGACAAGGGACCTAGTAGTACTGACAAGGGACCTAGTAGTACTGACAAGGGACCTACTAGTACTGACAAGGGACCTAGTAGTACTGACAAGGGACCTAGTAGAACTGACAAGGGACCTAGTAGTACTGACAAGGGACCTAGTAGTTTTGACAAGGGACCTAGTAGTACTGACAAGGGACCTAGTAGTACTGACAAGGGACCTAGTAGTACTGACAAGGGACCTAGTAGTACTGACAAAGGACCTAGTAGTACTGACAAGGGACCTAGTAGTTCTGACAAGGGACCTAGTAGTACTGACAAGGGACCTAGTAGAACTGACAAGGGACCTAGTAGTACTGACAAGGGACCTAGTAGTTTTGACAAGGGACCTAGTAGTACTGACAACGGACCTAGTAGTACTGACAAGGGACCTAGTAGTTTTGACAAGGGACCTAGTAGTACTGACAAGGGACCTAGTAGAACTGACAAGGGACCTAGGAGAACTGACAAGGGACCTAGTAGTACTGACAAAGGACCTAGTAGTACTGACAAGGGACCTAGTAGTACTGACAAAGCACCTAGCAGTACTGACAAGGGACCTAGTAGTTCTGACAAAGCACCTAGCAGTACTGACAAGGGACCTAGTAGTTCTGACAAAGCACCTAGCAGTACTGACAAGGGACCTAGTAGTACTGACAAAGCACCTAGCAGTACTGACAAGGGACCTAGTAGTACTGACAAGGGACCTAGTAGTACTGACAAGGGACCTAGTAGTACTGACAAAGGACCTAGTAGTACTGACAAGGGACCTAGTAGTTCTGACAAGGGACCTAGTAGTACTGACAAGGGACCTAGTAGTACTGACAAAGCACCTAGCAGTACTGACAAGGGACCTAGTAGTACTGACAAGGGACCTAGTAGTACTGACAAGGGACCTAGTAGTACTGACAAGGGACCTAGTAGTACTGACAAGGGACCTAGCAGTACTGACAAGGGACCTAGTAGTACTGACAAGGGACCTAGTAGTACTGACAAGGGACCTAGTAGTACTGACAAAGCACCTAGCAGTACTGACAAGGGACCTAGTAGTTCTGACAAGGGACCTAGTAGTTCTGACAAGGGACCTAGTAGTACTGACAAGGGACCTAGTAGTACTGACAAGGGACCTAGTAGTACTGACAAAGCACCTAGCAGTACTGACAAGGGACCTAGTAGTACTGACAAGGGACCTAGTAGTACTGACAAGGGACCTAGTAGTACTGACAAAGCACCTAGCAGTACTGACAAGGGACCTAGTAGTTCTGACAAGGGACCTAGTAGTACTGACAAGGGACCTAGTAGTACTGACAAGGGACCTAGTAGTACTGACAAGGGACCTAGTAGTACTGACAAGGGACCTAGCAGTACTGACAAGGGACCTAGTAGTACTGATGAACACCCAAGAAAGAACATGAAACCTAATGGGCAACTTGTGATGTTGTGAAAAAGGTTACTTTGAAATTTCTTCTTACTCTCTTTGCATCATCAATAAATGCATACATTATGGCATTACCATAACTGTTTAGAAACTTGCAAACCTGTTGCTCTGCAAAATCTTAATTGTGTTTTCAGCAAGCCAAATATTTTCGGAGCTGACATTTCCCCCTGCAAAGTGCAAAGGAAAGAAATCACATGAAAAATTGTCACACAACTAGAGAAAAAATTGCCTTCATATATACCAGATTATTAGGCGTTTAACTGCTATTATGACCATCTATGATCAGAATTGCTTTTACAAAAATGCCACTGTCAAAGTCACAAAGGAACTTGAAAGCTGAAAGAAAAATGATCAACAAAATATTTTGAAAATCATAGCTTAGAGGTGTAAATATGTTCATGTCCAGTTAATCTAACTGTTAGACTCCCATTTTATGGCATGCCTTGTTCTTGATAATAAATTTTCAGGTTCTCTTGATTTCTTCTGCTATGCTACCAATTAAAACATTAAGTGAATGGGAATATTACCAGCTATTTGTTTTAGCAAAGCTATCACTACATTTTCAACACCATTTACAGAATTCTTCATCATTTCCCCAGCCAGCCATAAAACCTGTCATTGAATAAAACAGCAGTCATCGATGGGCATGAAGCAGTTGGGATGAAAGTAAGAGTGCAAAGAAATTCAAAGGTTCACACACATACTTATCCATGCTTCTGGATACTCTTCAACTGCATACCCAGCAATAAACAGGGCCCCTGGTGTGAGTTTTATGTTCTTGAATACTAAAAATACATTGGGTTCACAAAAAGGTAGTGTGTAGCTCTGGGCTGGATCATTGCTGATCTCCGGAGTACAAGAGGTGATAATACATGCTGCAGATGCTAGAGGGGACTTTCTTCATCAAGTATTTGGAGGGCTGCTTACCAGTGCCTTTGTTGATGTCAACCATTCATCTGGATTGATTTTGCAGTTATTTTTTTTAAATGAATAGATAAATAAACACTAAAGATGAATATAAAAGTAGGTTGTGTTATTCCGTAGCTATCCAGCATTTAAATTAACAAAGCAGGGGGTAAAAGTTTGAATCCTGAATGGCTTATAACGAAAACACCATTTGCAAGAAAGGCAGTAGGAAATTGTCTCATAAAATTCTACATGATCAGAAAAAACCCAAAGACCTCCATCTACTTTCCGCCAAGCTCAAAATTGAGCAAGCGATGCGGTTATAAAAGAAATGTGACGATAAAGATAAGCTTTGTATTTACTTGCTGTTTGGGTGTCTCCAGCAATCTGTCAAATTTATCACCAACAACATGGCTCAATTTGTTAGGAATCAAGTCAAGTCCATCTCTTGATACATAGCTCAGATATCTGTAAGACTAAACGAGAAGTACAATCAATAGTCTTTTCAGCTATATGGTGAGAAAAAGAAGCTTAGAGATTCCATATAATTAATTGATTATGTGCTGAAGAACATGCATTGGGAAAACACGAATCTATGCTCAAATTTCCAGAGAAACCTATTATAATGAATAATCATTTTTCCTAATTAAATAATCTATTGGGAACACACTGACTGATGGAGGTACACCCTAGTAGAAAATTGAAATTTTTCTGCTTCTTTTTCCCAAAATGGTTTTCAGGCATGCCTATTTTTAGGTCTGGTTATCCATAGTGAATATGTATACGAGCATGGAATTGACAACACACTGTATTACTGTTGCTTACATGCACTCTTAGAAATATCATGTCAGAATTTAAAATCTATTTACCATTTATAGTGATCAGATAAAGAGCCATGCTTTGGATATACCGAATAATAATAATAAAGACAATGTTTACACACGGTAACCTTGTCAACACATGAAGTGCTGTTATCAATGAGAGCCCTGTATCTAAAACAATGATATATTACAGTAAAGTTTTATAGCAGAGAAATATGATAATTAGGTGCAACTGGTCAAAAATTTGAAAACATAGATTAATTTCTAGTTGTCCACATTAACTTTTCTTAGGCTTTGTTTAAAAATAAGAAATGAGTCTAACTGGTGAAGGCTGCTTGGAAGCTCATAATACAATTTTGGACCTTGGAACCAAAAAGCCTTTTCCCCTGCCTCTGTTCTAACTCTAGGTATTCGGGCAGCATCTTTATTGCAATGACTGTTTTGATTATGATTCAAGGGTTCAAGACATGTGTTCATAACTTCTATAGAGGTTCTCTTTAAGCATTTAAAGGCCAAAAGACAAGCCTTCTATTTCTTGTTTCTTTCGATCAACATTTGCAATCTTTCTGCTGTTTTCCGCAAATAATCTTTAAGGTTTCCTAAATCAATCATAAAACATAAATCATAATTCATTATCATTAGCTCCTTATATTCTTTAAAAATAAGGATTACTACAGTAGAAATGAAGATGGCAGGCTTACCCTAGCAGCATTGCTTGGTTCTGTGAGAATGATGAACAAAAGCCCAAATGATATTTCTTCATGTTCCTTCATACCTTTACAGACCTGCAAAAATATAGATAAATAAAAAAACTGGCTATATCTTACTAAGATTGACAGATAAGCTTCTGAGAGATAATATCAAACAACAAATTTTAGATTTCCAAAGTAAGCAAAGCTAGATTTCCGTCTAAAATTTGTAGTGGCATCTTGGAGATGACAGGGGGAAGAGATCTGCAAAATAACATGCAGATTTACTTGAAATGTGATGGTTTAAGCAGTAGGTTGCATCCACGGACAAGTGGCAGAATGCTCACTTTGTATGCAGTAGATTGGGGTTTGATATGCAGTTGAGTCATACCAAAGACTTAAAAAATGACACATGCTATTTCCCTGCTTAGCATTCAGCATTTTGGAAAAGAGCATGGGAGTGAAACACACAGTGCTACGAAATGGCCAGCCCCAAACTGTAGAATTCATTGTGATTCCACAGCTGTGTTGCCCAAAGGCTAATGGAATAGAGACGGGCGATGCCATATCCACTGAGAATGGAAAGGGAAGGAACTCTGAATTTCAAGTTTGAGACAGCTTGTAATAACAAATTCCCTTCGTTCAATTCGAGCAGGCAAACAAGTAACCAGTACTTTGCATAGCCAACATTGATACTAAATAGCAAAGTTGACTTCTATACTTGATAAAAGCATTGCCTGCCAGCTTGAGGTACTACCCTGAATTACAGCATGGATGGGTACAGTGGTCACTGGCTTTCTTGCTGTGGCTTATCCTCAGCTTCATGCCAGTTAAACATTTCATTGCTGTGTGGACAGAGACAGTGCATCTGGAAACAGGCAACTACATGGGATTGAACCTAAGACTTTTAACACAGTGGGTTTATGCGTTGGCCAGAAGGCCAGCTACATCTTTGTGATGATAACCAAGGATGGTATATGAAGTGACGAAGCCACTGCATTAAGTTGATCAGTGAATGAACACCTCCAAGCTGTTGCATGCATCAAATTTATCCGACCTTTCTAACAAAATTAGATGACAAATTCTTTCAAAAAGTCAGAGTCAAAGTTCCTTCCCTCACTATTCCTTGGAGAAACGAGTGATGCCTATTTTCATGGAAAAAACACAGTGATGAATTATTTAGATGATCTGAAATTTAGGTAGCCCTTTCTCCCATTCAAAATCTTGCAAAATCATGTGAATAAATCCGTGACAAAACATGGAGAGCAGTGGAGGATTAGACCATTAAAACGCATGAGGCTGGTAACTCACTTTCTGATTTAAGATTTGATGAATCTCTGTCTCTGAAGGACCATTGATAAGATCTTTTAGCACAGTGTGACATTTCTCGAGCTTCTATGAAATGACAAAAAAATTAAAATAATTTATCAGTAAATTAAGAGGACATGTGGTGAAAAAACCAAGGCAGCTTCACAAAGAAAATTCCCACCAATGCAGAAACTTACATGATACTTCATATTTTTGAAAGTTGTGCATAATATAACATAATTTGAGCATAGCAAAAACCAGATACAGGACTCTATGTTTTCCAGGGAGGTGGTATTTAGGTATGTGGTTTTCAATTGCTTTCCTTGACACTTGTGTCTTTACTTTGACCTGTAGCAAGTTTTGACATACTCAAGCAACTTAAGTAAATCCTCACTTTGTTTTAAAACAACAGGTGAATAAAGCAATAGGCTTCAGTCACATTCTATGATGCTATGAACTACAAGGATTCCTCTTTGCCGCTGTAGGCATCAATAAACACAAACTGGATAGCTGTAGATTAGTATAAACACATATCAATGCCTAAACCACTTTTCAGCTACCAGTCGCTTGCTTTAAAAAGTTATAGAAAATAAGATTAAGTCTTTGGAGAGAACTTGAATAAACCTCCTAATTCTGCAGGTTTGTTATTCTAAGCTACATTTTTTATTCTTCATCTCCTCATTTAATGTCTATCTACCAATTCCAAATTAATTTTTCTCTAGAGTACTGTTCACATGTACTCCTACATCCACTTTTTATCTTGTTGACAAAGTCCAGCTCAAGCCATTTGTCCCATCAGCAATCTCAACCTCACAAAATCTCTCCAATCCTCTTTCCCATTATTCTCTATTTACAGACCTTTTCATTCTTTATACATAATTCTACAGACATTGCTTTCAGGAATTCAGTAATATTATTCCTCTTTCTCTGAGACATAAAGGACCACCAGAAGCTCAACCCACTCAAACCCTTGTCAAATATCACTACCCCATAAATGGACCTTATCTCACTGAGCATCGTGCATCCAAAGAACTTTCAAGCTATGAAGCCTCTTATCATCTTCCTTTTCTAAGTCTTGCAATTTGCCATCTTTCAGATCTAAAACAATAAACTTGATTTGACCTCCCTCTCCTCTTAGCCTTTCCTTTTATCCCTTTGTTGGGACTTGTATAGGCCACTATGGCCTTTCAAAAACAGTCTACATCGAACAAAAGCAAAAGAAAGAAATTGCAGACAGAAATAAAAGTTTCTATGACCGTACGGTTGTTTGGAAAAGAATCCACTCATTCATATATCAGTCGATTTCATAAACGTCTGGGATTTGCAAGCAAGCATGAGTGGCCAAATCTGGTTGAATAAGTCCTAAATACACATCCAGGGTAGAATAGCTATGCATTTTATAAAGTTTCATTTACAGATCCACATCTACAGTTTTGTAGCCAACATCAACCTGAATTACCAAATGAGAAATGAAATTTGGCAGCAGACTTGAACAAATCAACGACTGAACTAATACTCACATCATCAAATTCATCCTTTGGCGTTAATGAATTACCAGCGAATATCTTTGACTTGAATACATGGACAGGACTGCTGTCACTGGCCATTTTAAATGGTTTCCCTTAAAAACTACGAAGCCGTCATGTAATTACTGCAGCACCTAAATATCCGCAAAGCGCCATTATTTTGTCTCGCTCTGAACAAGAGGTTCACCTTTTCATGCATCAATTCCGGTTATAACTTCGTAAAGAAAAATGTGCGCAGTGCTATTGTGGACGCAGATTCCAATCGGCCTTAATGAACCCAATCCAGCATTCAATTCTTTCAAGATCTGTACATAAGTACTTAGTTATTCTAGGACAAAGCTCAGTCTGCCCCCATCTGGTGTGCCACCAGAGACTCAACTACTTCACACCCTTTCCAAGTTTCACTGCCTATTCCACGAACTCTATCCCACGAATCATTATTCATCCCAAGAACATGCAATTTATGGAACATCTAGCCTTCTTCTCGCTTTCCTGAATCTAACAACTTGCCATCTTTCAAATCTAAGATCAATAAACTTGGTCTGGTCTCTCTCTCCTCTTAGCCTTCGGCTTTCTTCTTCTGCCTCTGTTGGGGTTTTGTATAGGTACCATGGCCTTTCCTCAACATAACCCACTAAAAAAAAGAAACTACCAGTCTTTTTTCTCGGAAGCATTTTTCCTCGTCACTCCACTTAGCATTTGCCATAATGAAGCAAAATATGATAAAGACATAATTGATGTATTCAAGCAAAGAAAATTTAGAAAAAATGCATCGAACACCAGCTTGCCAAGGAAAGTAAGAACAATTTTACGGAGGAAGACCAACACCATACCCGGAGCTACTGCTAAAGATGAGAAGGTCTAAGTGGCTTGGTTACTATACAAGGACACTGCACAAAGATCTAAGAACAACGAGAAAAGCAAGGGAGGACGCCTTCGAGCAGCATACTGAATACGGTGGATAAAGATCCATATGTGGAGTTGTGCAAGGAAGTGAAAGTTAGCTAAATATAATGAACTCCTTATCGACCAAACGCATAATATTGCTGAAGGAATCGACGTGCTGATGCAGATGCGACACCTGTTGAAAAAGAGGGCACGCAGAAGGAGACAATTTGATAATGATTTCACGTTAGCATTTCTATGGAGGGAGAGGAAATCTCCCCACCAGTGTACAGCTACTTGAATGGCATTGCAAAAATGAGGCTTCAGAGATGGTGATCCGATTGGTGCGAATGTTTTTCCCAGAATGGAAGCATCTGCCTCACTAACTAGCATAAGTACATTCATATAAGCATATTACGGTTACGTTACATAGATACGGTCACATAACATTATATCGTTATGAGGTTGCATTGTATAACACTTTCCCTTATGCAACAAATCCACTGCTTTACCTACGTAGCTTGGAATTGAATCATGATTAAGTACGGATGAATCGGTTTCGAGCAGCCTTGGCCCTTTCACCAACTGTCTCCAGTCATCTCTGTTCTGAGCTATTCATGCCATTTTAAACACCATTTCTAAGTCGAATTTTCGACCTGCCCCTACTTCTTTTTCCAACAACTTTGACAAGCAGGAGAGCATTTTCGACTGGATCTTTTTTCTTTTGAAGGCAGTAGCTTTGCGCACGTGAAAGAGGTTTGCTGCATTGGATATCATCACCTACTATGGGTGGGGTTAGGCAGCCCTTCTTTCTTTACCACAGCTTCCCATTCGGATAGTCCACCATGCATCGTGATAAGCTGATGCCAACGCTTCCAGTCTGCAGTTTCGATGTAGGGTAGCTGTTCCCACTGTGAGATAATCCCCTGCCTAGTCCTTCCACCGTTTGGTCAGCTTCCATCCGCATCTGGCATCAATGACTCCAATGATCTGCAGAGGGCTCTCGTACTTCTCTCGTAAATGATCAAACCATTGAAGCCGCTTTCCTACAATTTCTATGATGCAAAAGCTACTTCTGTTTTCTTCCAATATGCATACGTGTTTCTCAGGTCTTCCATCTCTGTTACACCACACATCACCCTGAAAATTTCTCATCTCGGTAAGACATGCGTCTCTGTCGTGTTCCACATTTCTTCATTCTGCGAAGGTATTGGCCGACATGGTATCTTGATGACAAATGATCTTTTTATGTGTCCAAAATGTACTTTTGTAAGCAATATAGAATAGAAGAAGAAAACGACAATAAAATCTTTACACATCATCATAGAAAGATTGCAACAAAGGATGGCATTCGAAACAGGGGCAGGAAATTGAAGCAATTAACAGAAGACTGTAGTGTGGACTATTTCCTGTCAGAAGAATTTTTTTTTTGAAAACTAATAGATATAAATATATATCTATATCTCCCCAATATCATCCAGTACTTCTTCAGTTGCAGTTGCTTTGATTCCAAAGACATTTCTGATTTCTATAAAGTTTCTCTTGATAGTTTTTATAGCCTTACTGGAGTCGGAAAGACTTCAGGTGGCCACCGCGATATCTTCACTTGAACGAAAATTGAACTCCAATTGGACTTGAGCTCACTGACCAAATTGTTTGTGAGAAAGCAATTTCTGCAACATATAATTTCTTCCCTGTTCGTCTACATGATACATCCTGTACGATAACCAGGCTTTTACCAAAGCGAGATAAAGCGTGTTAAAACTTGCAAATTGTATCGTATCTTTCCTCTTGCTACATGTCCGATCATATAACACCTTCTCGAATTCATCACTCTCAAAATCTCTTCCATCCCTACGGTGCACCCCTCCTTCATCATTCATTGTCGATAGAAGATTCCTAAGATCTTGCCAGGCTGTGCATCCGTATAGCGGATCCAGATGACATAGCCTTTTCTGAGCTTCTTCTCGGAATGAACCTTCGCATGCCAAATTACGCTTATTTTGTTCAGCACTGGAGCCATTTTTCATATTAGGCCTGGTCGTAGACCGTCTAATACCGCTGCTTTAATCATTTTAACTTGCCTTAGCTGGGGACAATGCAAAAACCTCCACGTTGGTGTCCCTGGATATCGACCGACGAAAGTGATCTCAATTCATTTTTCGTCGGCTCGTAACCGATTCTGCAACCACTTGCCTCAAAGCACATTCAACGGAAAGGCTCGATGAAGACTTGCCTTGGCTTGTTGGTTGCGGGGTACGTACGCCCTTGCATTATAAATGGTTCTCTTAAAACTTCATCAGGAAGATCAGCTGGAGCTCGGCTTGTACAACGGGACGTCCAGCTTCCTCTTTTTGCAAAAATCTCGATAACGCCCTTGGTGGAATTAAAGATAGTGAAATTCAGGACAGCAATTTACAACAGAAAAATCGGTGATATTTTAGAAAATTCCTCAGACGTCTTTTCTATGTATATCTTGGAATTTTGCATATCTGATGCATGGTCCAATTCAAAATAGTGTAGACCTCAAGATATCGTAGGCCTAACAATTCGGTTTTCAGGTGAGAAACATCTATAGAATGTACGAAAATTCTTTAACTTGGTAGAAAATTGTCTCGGAAGCTATTTATTCTTTTTTGGGGATGGTTCAAAGCAGTGAGATAAATTATGCAAAGTGGTGTGTTTGCATCCCACAGCCGAAGCTCCTACTTAATAAATGGAAAGCCGACCCAAATGAGGAATTAACCCTGCAGATCTCACGAGCAGGTGTTGGTATCCTTGTGCTATCGGGGCGTGCTACCACTAATTCGACAAGTCTGTATCGGATGTGCTAATACGCAGCAATTCTTAAGACCAATTCCATTGCGGCAAACCCATCGATGATTGGTGCATTCATTCCAAGCAAACTTCTATCCAATAGCAAATGTTGAGACCTGAAAAGAACTTTCTCATGATGCAGGTTCCTTTTCGATCTGACTATCCCATATAATTCCGTCTTTATAAAGTGGCGAAACATCAATGAATCCTCTTTTTATAAAAAAATCAGCAAATAATCATGCTGGAATCATTTTTTTTCTGGTAAGGCAGAGAGGCTTCCGCAATCTTTAAGTTCGCGCTGTATTAAGTGCCATTGCAAATCGAAAAAATATAAAGAATTGTTCAGATACTTGTGCTCATGAAATTAAATCTCCATGTTGCGATGGAAAAATGATTTTTTCTGAGTCCTTATAGATTTTTGGTTATCCTACATCTTTTAAGGAAATTACAAGTGATGCAAGCAAATGTACTTTAAACAGCATGATCTAAGCTCCGCTGTTATAAACCTCTTTGTTTGAATCATTCAAGATTCAACATGACAGCATAAAAAAATCATGGATTTACAGAGCCTGCCAAATGACTACAATCCAGGAAGAGTGGCATATTCAATTCCGAGGTTGCATCTTGATCAAAGACAAATTCAGCCCACTGAAATTTACATCAGGTAATCATGAAAAGAAAGAGCCTGCAACATGTGCTACAAATGGGAGAGCTTAATGCCTTTTGGTAAATCGTTTCAAGATTTTACAACACGAATCATCTCTACCCTTGGTGTAGTAAAACATTGTCTTCTTAAACTGAAGCTGCATTGCAAACTTGATTTCGAGCTTAGCAGAAACCAGAGACAGGGCTCTGAGTATTTTCTAGGTAAGTTGATTTTATGAGATGATTTCTCGTTGTCTTCCTTACCAATGGTGTTTTGAATGTGACACATACCAGTACGCATTCTGCAGGTCATAAAAAGTGAGTCAAAGAGGTTGGCGACCAAGGCATCTAATCATAGGTTGCATTCCATAATAGATTTCGAGCGTAGCAGAAACCAGAGACAGGGCTCTAAATTTTTGCTACGAAAGTTGGATGGCTTCCCGTCATCTTCCTCAACAATGTCGTTTTGATTGTGACACATGCAGGATTCGAACTCACAACCCCTGCGTTATGGGCACACAAGCTTAACCACTACACCATGGCGCCATCATCTTCTTCTAACAATCCTATTTTCTACCCCATGTGAGTATTAGATATAGTCAAAGCTGGCCAAGTAAAATAATGCCGCGCACATCATTAGCTTTCCACGATCAATGTCATGGATCAAGGGTTATTCCATCAACGCATCTACAAAGATATATTTGTCTCCTTCTCGCTCTTTTTTTTGCACTTTTCCTGCCAGCGATAGATTTTCTATGGTCTTTCTTCTCATCACATGCCCTACAAAGGTCTTTTTCCTTTTCTTGATGTCTGCAGTAATTCACAGTTTATGTTGGCGATCAATAAAAGTTCTGTACAAAATAGCGTTGAATATGACGCCTTAGATCGAATGCTTAACATAAACAGCATATGTTCTCTTATTGACGTTAAGGCCCCTAAATTTTGTCTGGCTATGTGTTACAAGTCAGTGCAAGAAGGGTGGTTAAAGAATATTCCAGCTGATGTTTTACCCATGGTAGCACATGACCTGACCTGTTTCAACATGCATCTTTTTCATGGTTTAAGTGAATGAACATACCTCAGATTGGTAGAGAGAAAAAATGATTCCACGATTTGAAATCATTTACAAGGCATGCCTTTTCTAGACTTGACCCAAAGTGTCTACGCGAAGGAAGAAGCAATGACCTTGTAAGCTCTATCTTGGACAGAATGCGACTTTTCTTGGTATTTTTATTCATTTATGATCAGGGACGTCGGGTAGCTGTGAGATAGCATAAGTAGTGTAGGTCTGCAATGAAATGATAATTAGAAAGAGGTTGGAGAGATTTGATGAGGTTGATATTGATAATGAGACAAATAGCTTTGGACTGGAATTGGCCAAGAAGACGAAGCGTGGATTTTGGAGCCATGCCCTAGATATGTGAACAAGAACTGAAGGACGAATTTGCGTTCTTAGATAGTTTGTAAATGAAAAGGTGGGAACAGCTCGTGGGCTCTGGAAGGGAAACAAATTTTCTGAGATGCGAATAAAAAAAAGCTTTTTACGTTCATGCCTTCCATATTGAGTTCAGTTTTGTTCGATGTGCCTGCACTTACGAGTGCCAATTTGGTTGAGCGAGAGTTCTCAGCAAAAATTTCACCTCAGGCTAGCATATTTAGAGGTAGAATGGGTCTCTAATATCCAAGTGAAATGGGACGAAACAGGGAACAGAAAGACCAAGTTGTGTGAAGGAAGAGAAGTTTTCAGTTCAATCTTCTTCTTCTCCTTGGTCATAGACCGTGGCGGTCCGTAGGCGCTTTTTGATGACTTATGTCACGCCACCTAGATCTTGAGGATGATGCCCGGACAGATTTCGCCACACGAAAGCCAGTTGATTACCATCCGTTAAAGCAGGTAATTAATTAGATATCATCAGCGAAAGTGTTAGCACTTGAAGACTTAAGAAGAAAGGAGATCATTCATGTAGAGAATGAATAGTACGGGGGAGATGAGAGAGTCCTGAGTTACACCAACATCGATTGAGGGATACAGCAAGGATTAGGGAGTTGATAGGAAACCGTCAAATCTGCTAGCAATCAACCTACCAGTGAGACAGCTAGCAGTCTATTTAATAAGAATGTTTTGAGATGAAAGATTCGCAGATTAGCGAGGAGACCTTTTTTAGCAGAATCTAAAAATGTGAAATTTGACAAAGTAGATACACAAGAACGATACCATCTGGAACATTACATGTATGACTACCCTGATGGCCTTTAACAAAAACGAAACAATACGATCAATGAGAGTTTTTCGAATCGTGTCTTGTGAAGGTAACAGCTTGAATCGCAGAAAATAACACTGCTACTGAACTGAGTCGAAAATAAAAGTTGACATGTTTAATTATATATGATACTATAGTTGTAAGTAACATTAATTCATCAGTTAATCGATTAATAGATTTATCAACACAGGTTTTAAGAGAAGGATGAGATGGCAGACGAAACTTACCTAGATTTGCATCTCTAATGTTACATACAACGCTCTGATGTGTGAATGGGATTAATAGTAGCTCTCAAAATTTTGGTCAAGAGAGATCATTTATCACCATACAACATCACAAGGCAGCAATAGTGTCTCGAAGTTTATCATTGAACTTGTGAAAATTTAGCTTACTGAGGCTTATGCGTAGCTGGATGAGACTGGCAACACCTTTTGGGTTATGTATTTCATAAAAAGGTTTCCGGGTGGGCGGATGAGAGAGGAGAGTCTGTCTTTGAACGAGCTTACTGTGCAGATTTCCTGGTCTCAGAAGCAAGACTGGTCCTTTCTTGAAGATAATTTGGATAGAAATTTTACTCAGATAGGGAGAATGCTGTGCTCAACAATAGGGAGAATAATTTTAGCTTCTCGTCCCTCTTTTCTTATCTTTCCTTTTTAAGCGTACCAATGAGATCACGCCTTTGGTTATCATATGCATGGCATTTCAGAAAGAAACGTTCAGCGCTCTCCTTTTAATCATTCACCTAGCACGATTGTATCTCAAAACTTATGATTCAACTTTTGATAATTTCAGCTTACTGAAGCCTGCGCGTAGCTGAGTGAGAATGGCTACACCTTTTGGGTTATGTATTTCATAAAAAGGTTTCCGGGTGGGCGGATGAGAGAGGAGAGTCTGTCTTTGAACGAGCTTACTGTGCAGATTTCCTGGTCTCATAAGCAAGATATTTCACTGCCTTAAGACAATATTGATAGAAAATTGAGTTCAAGCGGCCTGTTCTTGCACTTGTTCGCCCAATTATAGACTAATTTCTTGAAGCAATATTTGAACTGCATATTTGTGAAATAGAATTTCTTGTATATTTTGGTGCAAGTTTATTAATAAACTTAAAGAAGAAACATGACATCTGCTCTCCACCCATATAAATTCAATATTTCCCCGCCAATTTCCCGCTACACTTCTTCTCTGAAATTACTGTTCTAATTTCCAGTTATAGCTAAGCCAGCAGAGTGCTAGAACGAATTCAACTGGTTCCATCTGGTGATTTTATAAGTGACGTCACGGCAAACGGCGCACGTCTTCTGTGGGATATGGCACATGACGTCACCACAATCGAGATGTGGACATCTGTAAAGTTCCTTTCGAATTTGTCTTAGTAAATGATTTGATAAAATCCAAAACAAACCTATCGCACGTCTTCCTTCATTGATAGCAGATTGAATATGGCTAGAAAGTGTTAGTCGACTATCACGCGCAACAGTTATCTGTTTATTTTCATGAAGTTTCCTAACTGTCACGTCATAATACAAATTGGCTTAAACAGCAGCTAAAACGAACTAGATTTTTCAGACTTTCTAGATAGCCACTATAATTAATTTTCTTTCAACATAACTGTAAACATTAAATAACTTCTTCCTTTATCTTCTACTTTGCTTTTCTGGACCCACGTTTTTAACATCCTTTAGTAGTTGAAGTGTTTAGCCGGTTTGAATATTTCTATATTATTGTTATTATCATTATTATTTTGCCGACGAAACAAAGACTGGACAGACCCTACTTTGATGAATATTTTTTTCCTCTTAATCAAACATTGTATTTACTTTCGTTTCGTTGTATTGCCATTACTGCTAAGTGGAACAGCCAATTACACACTGCCTGGTATAAGAAAGGTGTGTTTCTGCACCTTGAATATTTAGTTGATGAATGGTTTAAAAAAGTTATTATTGAAAAAGATAAGTGGATGGCAAACAGGGATCTTTTTTCTATAAAATTTTTCTTCCACTGCTTGCTTAGCAAAGTGAGGATTGAAAAGCATCCTACGGTCAGATGCCCATCGTTTTTTACCATATATCTATATATATATTATATTCATATTTCATCAAAGTCTTGATTTAAATTTGCAGTGCACCCGTGATGGTTTTGAACAAATGAAAAGTGGATGAATTGTCAACAAATAACTGAATACTGCATTCTAGATCTGCTGTCAGATCATCAATGTAGAAGAGGAAGAAGAAAGAAGATGGGACCTAAAATCAACCCCTGTGGAACTCCAGCTGCTCGATTTGACGTCATTTTAAGGCAGAAGGAACGCATACATATCAAATTGTGATATCAGATGACATTTACTGTATCTTCTTTTCTTAATCTACTATTTACAAGTCATTAATTTACAATTTATTGTTCCCGTTATCTATCATTGTACCAGATATAAATTAGATATAAATAAAGGCTAGAACAGTGACATTTGCGAGTCACAAATGATAAAAATCGCCCATAGAAAGTTCTCATGCAATTTACACTCAATTTTTACATCTAACTACGCCATGCTCTAGGTTTTTCAAGCGAGGCACTCTTGGAGGAGAGGGGACGTGGAAAAATTTCATTAAAAGCAATTCTATCTGGTTGCTTTGATTGACTTTTTGTCATCGGCAGGCATCACAAGTAGATAACGCAACCGAGCTATCTCACTTTCAGGAAATTGAATGGTTTTAGAAATCAAGAGAAACCGGAAATCTTGCCACTTCCTGAAAGACGCTGAAAGAAGGAAGTATGGTACTCGCTATAGATAAAAGGCACCTATAAAAATCGAGGGCATTTTAAATGCAATGTGCTGCAGCCCTACCTGTGCAACTAATTAAAAATGTACACACATCTTATTAGAACGCTCATGGGATTCTGAAAGCACTGAGAATCACGATAAATCATTAACGATATATTCGATAATGGAATTAAAGGGTGTCAAAATAAGCTTCAAAGCAGTTGATAGGGAGATTTAGAAGGAGCTCTAACGTGTAAAAAGTCGTTTCAGAGAACCTCGTCATCAGAAAGAAAGGTAAATTTTTGCTCATTAAATACTCTGACAACTAGGCAACTTTTTATATTGTAATCTGTGTTTTACATGGCTTCCCTTGCATCCAGTAGTATATTTTAGGGCACAGAGGGGCTATTCTTATCCAGCAGAGTCCTAGTCCATTCTCCAATATAACATTAAGTCAAGATCCTATGATTCTTGAATCATAAGGTATATTTTACATCAATGGGAAAGTTATGCTAATCGAGCAGTACCCTGGTCCCTTCTCATAGAGTGACATCAGTTCAAGATTCCTGTGATCCACTAGTCATAAGGTAGACTTGACAGAGCTTCTAGAGAATTCTTCTGGATCTTCCTCTCTGGGTGGCCACACCTCGTGGTTCCTATGCCGGAATAACAGAGAGGTAGCCACACCCCTGAATTTAAGTGAAAGGGAAGCTCTGGGGTGCAAGCCACCGATAACTAGGTTTATAAGCAAAGTGCATTACCACTGGTGGCATGAAGCATGTTTTGCAAGTTTATTATGATATTTTCAGATATCTCAAGAATTCAAAACTACCCTAAAGAGTCGGACGGTTTATAGCAGGACTATATCGTAATCTGAAAACCGAAGCAACAATATTGGAAGCGCGCTCTTTGGACAGCGTAACCTAACAACAATTATGGCGCTGAAATTCTAAAAGATCTTTTCTAGATTTTTCCTTAGTAAAGGGAGTACCCGGGATCTGAATTCCCGCAAAGACTTCTGAAATTCAAAAACTACGTCTCTGCTTTTAATCTTAGGCTCAATAAACTACTTCAAGTCACCACTGTACAATTGCATTAAGCAAGAGATGCCGGGCTCAGATTATTCGATCGACGTACTAGTCTAATTTGAGTCGTTGCTGTCTGCAGATGAACTTACCAACGTCCCTTTGTAAAGAACTCCGTTGATCTCGATGGAGATTTTGATGGGACCATTAACAACCTCGCTTTCGTTGGCTATTCTCATGTTGATGTCGGTGATTTTCTTTGCCTGCTGAGATTCTGGGCGGTCTGATTCCGAACCACTCTGGCCATTGGGCGAAAGCTCCTCAAAACCAGAACTGCTGTTGGACTCCTTCTCCATCTTTTCCTCTATTACTAGATCATCCGGTGACCTGGACGATGTTTCTCTTTTCACATGTGACGCCATTTGAGAGGATTCCCGGACCATATGGTTTTCCCTCAAGGGTGGAGATTCCCGCATAGTAACAGGCACCATCGGTGATTGGCTGCTGCTTGGTTGCTCTGACAAGCAGTAATTGCACGGGCAAGGCACCTTTCTAGACCGTGCAAAGTCCCGTAAATCAGCATAAGGGAATTTTCCGATGGCCTGTAAAAGAGCAAATTGAATTATTAGCCTGCGTTCTTCCGTAAAGTCAAAAGCGATGTAATTAGCTTGTCGGATGTTCCTTCTTCTTCCAAACGCAAAGCAGAACTCAGAAAAAATTAATCTTATCTGGAAGTTTTACTTGTATCATTTGAATTGAAGAAAGGTACTGCTTCTGTAGCACATTTACAAAATGGGTTCAAACTTAAAAAATGTTATGAACGGAGAGCAATATGAAGAAATCTGTACTAGCTTCCAAAATCTAGCTGTTTTTTTTTTCTTTCTTTCTTTTTTCTTAGTGAGTTATGTTTGGGAAAGACCATGGTGGCCAATACAATGCCTCAACAAAGGAAGACAGAAGAAAGCAAAAGGCTAAGAGGAGAGAGAGATCAGAGAAAATAGCAATCGCTGCAGGAGAAAAAGTCGCACGAACAGCAAAATGAGTTTGGCTCGTTCCTTGGTGTACATGATTTTCAATGTCACTCATTAAGTAAGGACATAAAATCTGTGCATATAAGAAGATACCTTCCAGCATTTAAAAATCTGGCTTCAAAGATCAGGCCTCTAGTACTGTTTCATTGTATCGCTAGGTAGGATCATGGACATAAAATTCTAGATTTAGAATCAGAGCAGATTTGCACATTCACTTGCTTGGTGCTTTAGCGTTCCTTCTCCAAAGGTACAGATAAAAGAGGGTCAAGATTTTGGGAAAACGTATGACCAAAAACGTTTCTTGCTGTACGAGGATATGATTGTACATGATTTAGTGAAAGAAGCAAATGTGCTTCAAGCCATTGGATAGGTAGAGGGAACACAGGATTGTGAAATGTAAGTGCTGGCTTGTTTATGTGTATGTGTGTGTGTGTGTTTAGGTGTATGTAGGTGGGTGTATGTAGGTCTATGTATGTGTGTGTGTGTGTTTAGGTGTATGTAGGTGGGTGTATGTAGGTCTATGTAGGTGTGTGTGCGTGTGTATGTGATATGTATGTACGTGAGTGTGTGTATATATGCATGTGTGTTTGTGTGTTTGTGTGTTTGTATGTATGTATGTGTGTATGAATATATGTGTGTATGAATGTATGTGTGTATGAATGTATGTGTGTGGGTTTGTATGTTTGTGTGTGTGTGTTTGTGTGTGTGTGTTTGTGTGTGTGTGTTTGTGTGTGTGTGTTTGTGTATGTGTATGTGAGTATGTACGTGAGTATGTACGTGAGTGTGTGTATGTGTGTGTTTCTCACATATACAGAGTAATGGGGAGCATATCATGGCGGCAGATTTCCGAGGAAAAAGAGATCAACAGTTTAATCTTATTTGCTTAAATGATTATCTGTTTATTCAAAGATGGTCTAATGGAACTTTTCCTATAATCTATGATGCGAAATGGAATAAGACAAACCTATGTTGTAGATAAAAAATTGTAAAAGCAACCGTTGTGGCAAATTCATTAGAAATAATCCAATCTTTTGGGTCAGGTTTCTAGTACGAAACTGTCCGTAATCCGATTAGAATTGACAGGTGAAGCAAGTACAGTATCGTCAATAGCCCAATTCAATTGCTTTGGGAAATCTGTACATAAAACATATCCCGTAAGTTCATACTTTTGGGTTAATATAAGCCTGCATTTTCAAGCGCAGCTTTTCTGAACAGCTGTCTTATAACGGCATTGCAATAGGCACAGGTTTTCGGAAAACATCTCAATCGAGCGATTAGCTTAAGTTGTGAAACGCATCATTCCGTACCAGCGACAAAAGCACGATGACGAAATTCACAAACAGCGAGAAACCGCCTTCTGGAAAAACCTCCTTTAGTTTTTGGGAACAAAGTTTTGTAAATGTTGAGCATACCCGCTACCTGAGAAATTCTTTCCTTTAACTAAATTTTCTCAACTTTTTTCTTGACACTGAACGGTTTACAGTCTGCTAATACCCCCAACTAGCGCGAAAAGTTTCCTTTCTCAGCTCAGTGAGATCTCGTCCCTTTAAACGCTTCAGCTTCAAGCCGACAATGTGAAGATCTTTAAATCGCAGATAAAAACTTAGAGGCCTCCTTTTGCGACCAAAATTGGAGCTTCACATAAAACAGCTTTGTTACTTTTTCATTTTCCTTCACGACTCTCGACCATCTTGGTGCCTTCAGAGACCTTTCTCACTCTATACAGGGGAAAACAAATTGTGCACATTGTCTAACGTCCCTTAACTTCATTCTCCTCTCTTACTGTTAACAATTGATCTTGAAAATACTGGTAATGAAAGTGATTTGCTTACATGTTCGTGATCCCTCCTTTCTCTGACGTACGTAAATCCATCTTTGTGGTCATTTTGGATCATCTGTCTGATGTCTCCATCCCATTCCCCACGACCATATGCCACTTGGAATGACCGCTTTCCATCCGGCTCACAAAGTGGTGGACTGCGTCTCCCTTGTCTTGAATCAAAGTGCAATGGCCTTCCTGCGGAAGGACTTCTTTTGCCAAGCGAATCAGAGTTTACGTAGACTGGGCTTCCATTGCCCAGAATTACAACTTTTGGACTTGTTGGACTGATTTTATCCGGAATTCGACTGTCCAGAACATCAGCACGTCGCTTCATCGCCATTGAGATACCTCCGTACAATGCATGAGTAGGCGTTGGTCTGGCAAGTGCAGTGATGGTGGATGCAGTTGGATACCTGGCATCTCCGTTGAACGTCATCGTAGGCTGTGACGGGTAAAATGTCGAGAATCTGTCCCTTTTGTTGTTGTCGATGGCTGCTTGCAACTCTTTGGGCGTAGAGAAGCCATGCATCATGCATTCATAGGTGTACAGATATTTCAAGTATCTGTTGAAGCGAAATGTTGCATTGTTAGCTCTTATAAGAAAAAATTGCATGTGGATAGGCCTAGACGATAAAAAACCTTTGCTGACTCTCGAAAATATTTAAACTTCCATTCCTTGATGGTTGCTGCAATTAGGTCAAGAAGATTCAAGCGAGGAACAGTGATGCTGGCTGTACAGAGTAGCCTGCATGCTCGTAAAAAGAGAGGATTTTGCACGAGAATTACCTCAAACTAGTGATATTGAGCATTTTGAAGTGCTTCACGATCATACTTCATTTGCTACAAAATTTGACTTCTTATCTAGCAGTTTCACTAACTGTTCCCAGTTCATGAGATGGCAAAAAGCATGGAGGGAAAAGCAATCAAAAATTTGCATCCCTCCAGATTGCTATAACTATGAATGGGTATCTTGATGTAAAGAAATGCAGGGATGGAGCAGCGTAAATTCTCCAGCTAACACGTCTCGACTATCCCTTTACATTAGTCAAGTACAACTAAGATCTTCTCCTTGAAGGTTCACATTGGAGACTGAGTTAAAGTGGAATTTGTCAGCCACACCACTCAACAGCATTGCGACAATAGTGCTCGTGTGGAGGAGATGGTTGATTGTATTGAGCTTCAGACTTGCCAAGACGCTGCATAAGAGAGTTGGCTTATAATAAAGGTGTTGATATGGCTGCTTAGGCCAACTAATCATTTCCAGCTGCACTCTGGCAGGGTGTGTGCGCAGCTGGCGATACAGTAATGTGTGAACCTTGTAGCAACAAACTACACATGCTTCAAGTTTGAATTCATCGATGCGGCTAGCAAGTGAATGTATGACTTTTAGACTGCAAATCGAAGAGCCAGATCCACAGACCAGTACATCTTGGATACCGACATCAAAATGGATACGGGAGAATAGCCCAGTGGAAATATATTGATCACAGAAAATCAGTGCAGCGCTTCGTGCGCATCTTTAGCTTTCAGTGAAGTCAAACTGAGTCGAATCGTTGGCTTTCTATGATACCAGGCGTAGGAGTCACGAAGAAGCTTGGTCAAATTATGAGAAACGACAAGTGCCGCTTAATCGGCATTTGAATGCCTTTAAATCTATCTTTATATCCTAAGTAGAAAACATTCGAAAGGAAATCGAATGTCACATGTGGATTTTTATTCTAAAAAGTCTTAGAACTTATCCGAGAAGCTTGATAAGCATCAGCTTTGATTCTGTTTGTCACCCACACCCAATGCAAAAACTATGGCCCCACCAAACACAGCTGCACAAAGGCATTTGGTCGAGCAAGGTTTGGCCAGATAAACAGATGTGTGAGAAAGAGCAAGCGTATGGTGGGATTCTTAACAAAAACGCCAAACTAATGCTCTGGCAGTGGGTCTACATGATAGATGTGCTAGTTTGACAGAGAAAGAACCAGGGAGAAAAGAGATGACACGAGAGATGACACAGGATCATCTCTCAGACACGCATTGCTGATGCGCTCACCTTCAAAATCAAGCAGCTGGCCGATTCCTTAGTCCAGATAACCCTCCCAACAATACTTGATAAGCCATTCGATATTTCCCAGAGCCAGAGGACGCGTAGCCATGCTCACGCATCTTCAAGTCCATATTTCCGTCTCAAGGCGTCAAGCACGAAAGCGTATTACGTTCTCCCAATAATTGACACAGTTCACAAGATCTTTTAGCATCCTATACTCATCAGCTTTGTTTGCAGCAAATTATTCTGATATTGGTGACTTTAGGCTTTCGAAAAACATTTCAACTTTTTGAAAGGATGCTTGATGTCATTTTTTATAGTTTGATACGCTTCAAATGATCGTCAATGTTTGAGAACAATGCCAAACACGAAAGAATCGGCAGATTAAAGAAAAGTTGAGTACAAGAATCGTAACAAGCGTCAGGGTGCACTATTCTAGAGGGTTATTGCCCTTTGCCAATTTATTGTAAGGTAAAGTTGCTTTTGGTGACAAATTTTACCCGAACGTAACATCAAGTGCCCATTTGCGGCTTGGTGGACAGGAAGAGGGTGGTGTGAAATGGAATCGAACGTGGGCCTAAGTTGAGCAGACAAGCCAGTTGCTCTCACCATTACATCTATTAAATTAGGCGTGTCAAGATTAGAGGCATGCAGTCTGGAGCAAGAAAGATGGCATTGTTGCTAGTTTTCATGAAATTCTACTTGAAGACAACTTACTGTGTTCGCAGAGTGAATGCAGCACTGGTTATTGACGCGGGAAGGTTTAAACCACGCGTGATTTTACTCCACTGTTTGTTTTTGATGACCTGGAAGGAGGAAGTTAAGTCAAAGCAATGCAGAAAACCATCAATCGATTTTATATGGTAAAAAGGGGGAAACCCAGAAGACCTGAGAAAAAATTGACGGACCGCATTTTGAGATGAGGCATGGAAACAATAGATGAACGATTTACAGAATTTTGCCACTCGTTTTATAAATCCATGAAATAAAGATAAAGATAAAAATGAAGATAAGGCATAAAGATAAAGATAAAATGTAGAAATGAAAATAGAATATAAAAATAAAGAGAAAATATGAGAATAAGGATAAAGATAAAAATGAAGATAAAATATAAAAATAAGGATAACATGTAGAAACAAAGATATAATTAAAAATAAAGATGAAATATAAAAATAAAGATATAGATATGAATAAAGATAAAAATAAAGAGAAAAGATCTCTGAATTGCTGCCAAGGTAATCTTAAATGAAAAGGGCCAACGATCGGGTGGGGACATGGTGGAGAATAGTCTATGTGTTATACCTGAACCAGTCCACCATGCTGAACAACAAGACGGTACAGCTGATAAAGATCCAGAATCTGCTTAGCCATAATTGGTATTCTGTTCACCGGAGTTCCTGGAATGAAAGCAAGAGGATTGAAATGATCAATTTCTTCATCTCTTACTTGGCCATAGCATTATCTAAACGACTTCTTATTTTACAAGATAGTTATTATGCATTATATATATATATATATATATATTCTACAAGGCAGCAGTTTTAAACTCACCTCTTTTCTTCATGAATTCAAAATAATCATCAAGAAATGTTTTTCGGTCTGGATCTTCATCAAGTTCATACAACTGCAGAAGAGAATGAAGACACCGTTAATATTTTTGAAATACTGCGCTGTAATCTTCAGATCTCCAGCTTTCTATGCATCTCATTAGTAATACACGAAAGGAAATCTCATTTAACAGATGAAGACAGCAAAATTACACAGATCTCGGCGCACGACGATCATAATTGCTGTCATTACCTTTATTCATATTTAAGATAACGTAATACAATTAGCCAAAAGAATCAGCTACTACGTGTCTCCTATCTACATATTACTTTATTGGATGGATAGTTCACTCGATGCTTTCTTTCATCACCTTGGATAAGGTCTTCAAATTATTTCCATCGCTGTCAGAACTATCACAATTAATAAAAAATGATCTTAATTTGGCTACAAGAGATAGCTAATAGCTAAATAACGGCAAAAAAACTACTTTTGATGAAAAATTGTCGAATCACAATCTAGTTTACAGCTTTTTGAAGTGACAGGGCCCACATTGTGCTCAGAAATTCCTCGAGTCTTTAATAAAAGCCTTGCATAGTGTGCCGGAGCAAATCTCTTCTTTCCATACTTTTATTTTCCGTTTCGACTCAGAGAGTGTGTTAGAACTATAAATTTCATTTGGCCACGAGGACGACAACAGAAAGTCTCTGCACTCGACTTTCGTATGCCATATGTCATTTAGCTTTGTTGTGGTAACAGCAAGTGATTCTCACTCTATAAACTACAGTGAAAAAGCTCTCTAAGAAAATATTATCATGAACGATGAGCAGCTGTACTTTCTTTGTTAAGATTCTGAGCACTGTATCACTACAATCTTTGCAAACCAGTTGTAAATCTCTTTCTGATATATTTTATATCCTACAATTGATTGCCTTTCATGAAACATAAAGGTAAGTGGACAATGATTGAAATTTGCCATTATGAAAACATTTGTTAAGATTCCTGACTTAATAGAATCAATGTAATGGGATAGACAGGTAAGTCAGTGCATATACCCTTTCATTGGTCTTTTCATAGAAATCTTCAACATATTTTCTAAAAGTCAATTCCTTATCCTAAGTGAGACTTGATAGTTTTTTATATTTGCATTCAATGATTTGGATTTTACAATTGTAATTTTACATGTATTTTATGCATTATCGTTTAGGTATATGTTGATGGTCCTGATAAGGTTTGATTAAATCATCAGATGATAACCTCAATGTAAACACAACCATTGGAAAAGCGGAGGGAAATCTGACGTCTATCAATAACAAGGAATCACGATACGGGAAGTCTTGTCATAGAATCAGAAGAATGTCAGAATAAAAGTATAAAGCAAAGGCCTAAAAGGAATAGATTTGTACCCCCATCAGAATATCGAAGAGATTTTCATTGCATTCTTCAATTCCCTGAGGTAAACTAAATAGGGATCAGATGAGCTAAATGAAATTTTCATGAGGTAGTCTATGTATCAATGTACTGTGATGAAAGATAGCATAGGCATCAAGGAAACGGAAGATATACTACAGGATTCGCTATTTTCAGTTAATTTATACAGTAATCACCCTGATTTCATTAACATCCATTGATCTCAGTGGTGGCAACAATATCAAACCTTTTTATTTGGCAATAAAAGCTTCGCATTTTCTCCTGAAAAATGGCACCTCCTTTTTGAGGAAAAGAGCAGGGATTCCAACCCACAGGACCCCAAAGTAGCGCACCTGGAATAGGAGAGTCCTAAACGGGTATTCTGTGCAAAAACGTCCCTCCCAATTCAGATGAGGAAGCAAGCAAGAGGAAAATGATATTCAGAGCTTCCTCAGACTTCATTCTACTGTATCAAAACATATGTCATATGTCATATGTCAAAACATATGTCATGCACAATTTTAAGACCACTGACTCCACCTTTAAGAGTGACAATGATATTCTGACAATCAACGTAAATCTGCAGCAATTCCAGTCAATAGTGGAATGGTTGATGTCATTCAAGGCATCAAAGAATGTACTTTGAAGACAATACTTTAAGAAACATCACAATTTGCTCCATTAGAATTTGGCATTTTGTCTACTGACAAATTTTTCCGTTGGTTTTTTAACTCTTTTTTCGATTTGCAACTGTCAATTTTGTCAGTGGCAGAAAAAAGAAATCGTTGAGAAGTACTTGCTTACAAAATAATGCGATAAAGAGGGTACAGCAAGTGGGTTACCCACTTCCCAGCAATCCCGTGGATTTTAAAGATGTCCTATCCTGAGTAACAGTGAATGAACGCATTCTTCCGCTGAGACGAAACGCATCGCCACGACCTAGTCTTTGCACGCCACTCACAACATTTTGAATTGGATGCTTTTGATAAGGCTAATCAAAAGATACACCTGTTATTCATGATGAGCGCATTTGACCCGGCTGTTTAGATGATTTCGCTTTCTTTGAAGAATTTCAGTGTATAATGGTCTTTTGTTTCGGGGAATTTGCTACACATTAGCACTGTTGATGGGTAAATCAATTTGTCATTGAACGACAATAGCTAAAAAATGTCTAAGTCTTAGTTATATGTAAACTTGAATTTATGAGAAGCACCAGCAATCTAGCAAAATATGATGGTGTTTCAGATAATAATAATAATAATTTCAATTATTTTAGGACGGTAACCCATTCAGCAGTACTGGTTTACAAGGGGCCGTCTATCTACAAGCAAGCTAATTTACTAACTAATTAATCCAACAAAATGGCGACATATAAAAATTAAGATACAAATGTTTATTACTAATAGAAATCCAAAGCAATGTAAAGCAACAAAAGCAAAAGATGATGAAGATGATGAAGATGATGATTATGATGAAATGATCATTATCTATGACGATTATGATAGGATGATGATGATGATTGTATGATAGTGATTCAGATGATGATGGTAATGATGATCATGGCTATGATGAACGCAGTGCTAATAATGACGATTCAGACAATGACAAACTTTGGTGGTAACGTTGAAAATTGATGCAATGATCGAAAATCTTCTTTCCTTGCAAGTCCAAAATTTCCATACCTGTTTGAACTGTTCTTCAAATGTCCAGTCTAGTAGAGATGAACTTTCCAGTTCTAACGGTGAAATTCTCTCAATTCTTGCTTCCATGATTTCAGAACTGCCACTGTCTTTTCTCATTTTGTCCACGTTGCTTTCCCTTTCGACGTATCTTTTCCAAAACGACTCTCCCGTCTTACTGTCTTCTCTTTGCATTTCCCTTTCTCTTTGGGAGATTTCTGGCTTCCTTTCTTCAACTGATGGTACGGACATTTTCTAACTAGAAAAGAGGATATGTTTTACTTTTCTAGATACACCTAGCCAGTTCAAGCGCACAATGACCGCATCAGCATGGGAAGAAATTTGTTCTCGTGACTTTGTTTATCTTGACTCTGATGAGCTCCTTGTTACAAAAAGATAGCTAAGAGGAGAACTAGATTATGGAAACTTGATAAAAAAAGCTGCGTTGCATACTCGATTTCGAGCGTAGCAGAAACCAGAGACAGGGTTCTGAGTTTTTTCTAGGGAAATGGAATTCATGAGGTGGTTTCTTGTTTCCTTCCTCGCCAATGGCGTTTTAAATGTGATACATGGAGGAATCAAACTGACAACCCCTGTGTTGTGAGTCCGCATGCTTAACCACAAACTAAATTTATGCCAACAAGAGTTGAGAACATTTCAACTCACAGCCATTTCAACATCTTTATAAAACCTGATGATTTATGGCAAAGAAAGGCTTCCTACGACATGAACACTAGAGGAATTAGCAAAAGTTTACTTGTGTCAAAGATAAAACTGAAAGTGGAAGAAGTCCTTTAAGTTTTAAGGAGCCAAAGTCTTCAACGAACTAAATGCCGACTAAATTATAGGACAGTCATCACTACTTTGTTTCAAATCGAGTGCAAGGACATCGATTTTCAACTTGTTATCTTTATGAATAGTATTTTGTTGCTTTTACTTGATTATACGTCTTTTTAAGTTCCTAGGAAGCAGTTCTTTTATTGGAAACAGCAAAGTTGCACTGCTAAAGAAGCAGAGCTGCAGATATATGGTTATGACTATCATTATTATTACAAGTCATTGACGTAAAAAGAACATGTTTAGATGGCATTCGACGTTGGTTGCACCTGACCTTCTCACCACTAGCTTGTTTGCTTGAATTTTGTCACAGAAAGCGTATGTCTTATTAGAAATCAATAATTTATTACTTCACAATTGATGACCCTAGCATATCATAATTTTGCGATTGATAGTGAGTAGGAAAGGCGTGCGAGTTCGTCCTTGCTTTGTATTGCACTTGAGAAATCTTAGCTATGTTATCAATAGAGCAACACGCTTGTTGTCAGAATCAAGAGGATACCAGATGGTGCGTATACACATTGAGAGTTTCTCTACTCATGAATGTTCAATCCCTCCCACATGTCCAGGGTAATCGTTGAAACGATCTATTCTTCCTCGACAAAAAAAACCCGGCTAGGCGATGAGGAATCATTTGAGATTCTTAAGTAACATTGCACTTTGATCAAGAAGCAACCAGTGGCGCATCAGAAGGACGCCAGAGGAGACAGGATAGAGAGAGGATGACCAACACTGAACTGGCTGAGTAACGGTCAGAGATGAACTTGAAGATCGGAGTGCATAAGGGCAGGAAAAATCCTCAAGCAACGGAAGAAACTCAAAAGTGTCCCAAATGCTCTGAGGCTAGGCCCATGACTTGACTTGAAATGGCTTGACTTGAGTTGTGTTGACACTAGAACCATTCTTCGCTTGCAGGCATGTTTTTTCACCAATAAAGAAGCTCATATTTTCTTGTCATGATCGAGCATTTTCAATTATTTATCGCAAGAGTAGAAGACCGAAGAAAGACAAAGACGCTTTCTTTGATCAAGACCACGGCCAATCTTACAATGCAGGCTATGTGGACGACTCCTTCGTACCAGAAGTGGTCTGATCATCGATCAATGACAACAGAGAATAGAAAGAAACGGATGCTAAGGCACAAGTATCTGGACCAACCGATCATTCCAGCTCATATAATAAGCTCATTCAAAATGGGCGCTCCGCTTTTGTAAAAAAACTTCCTCCACATCAAAATTTTAGAATCATCAGAAATTTTCGTCGAGCTGTTCTCTAATCACAATGTACATTAAAGCTGCACAAATAATCTTCACGTCACTGTTCCTTCGATAATCATAAACCCACGACTAAGCTAACTAATCTAATGGCAAATAAGAGAGCATTCAAATGGGAGTGAGCAAAAAGCTATCAAATTTTCATCTGCAGGTACCTGCTTTTACTCTGGACATATAGTTCAATATCTTTTAATGCAATATGATTGTAACTGACATCATTTAACGAAAAAAACCAAGCTTATTTTGTCTATAAGTCCGTAATATGCCATCTTAAATCATAACCAGGCATCATCAATGTGATATATGATTTAATAAATATGATTTCAATTTATAGGTATACTTGGGAAATTCCTACTCAAGGAAAGCAATGCAGTAAATGAATAGATGAAAAAAGCCCGCTGCTTTTCTCATAGACTCATTTCTGCAAGCTAGTGTCTTCATTTTCTGAGCGTGTTTGGCCATTTTCAAGCTAAATCCAGTAAATATATGTTTATTGTTTCTGCCAACCTTGATTAACACGTTTAAGAGTCTACTTTGGGTGGAAATTCAGAAGTAACATCTACTAGTTGTATGTGAAAATAGAGTGAACTCCACAACAAAATGCAGTGATGCATTTTTGAAAAACAAAGCCGAGGTACCTATCATTTGAGCCAGATTCAGGTCCGCGTTGGCAATAAAGGCACAAAACCAGACAAATTGCAGCAAATTTTTTGTACAAATTGTGACGTAGTGCAAGAACTCAAGAATGCACTTAAAAACATGCTCCTTCCTCTGCAATGCCAAATTTGGAGAAAATGGAAGCTTGCAGTGTGTGAGTCAGTCTGAATGACAACATTTTCTTGATGAAACTATCTACGAGTTGTGTGCTCTCGTGCTTGCTTATCTGGAGCAAATGAAAATGACTGGATCTATGTTCAAACAAGCACTATAAAGTTGCATGGAAAGAAGCAGTTTTTTAATCAAATGGCGTGCATAAGAATACAGTTTATAGAAGAAAATTTTGCGCATTTATGAAAGCAAATGACCAGGCAGCATTGTATTAATTTGTTCACACGTGAAAGTTTTCCGACATATGTTCGCATATAATTGTTTGTGTCAATATGAAAGGTGCAATTTTATACTGGGCTAATTGCATTCAGAAATGTGATCATATCCTTTGCGAAAGCACGGCAAAAAAAGCTGAAGTGTAATAACTGCAGGTAAGATAATTGGCACTTGGAACAAACGTGATGTAATTTGTTGATCAAAAAACTGTCGTTTGTTTCTTTCATCTATTCAAGAAATTTTATTTTCAGTAGCCAGAGCATAGCTATGTTCACTTGGTGTCCCTCTAAGGACGAAGAAGCAGCCATTACTGGAGGTTATACAATAGGCTACGAGGAAATAAACACCCCGCATTCGTAGATTGTGGCAGGACCTGGTCGCTCTGTGGAACCATTAGAAAAGATGATCAATAGGTCGGGAATTCCGCCACGAAATTACGGAGTGATTACAGTAGAAATGATTACAGAAAGACCAATACAACAGTCAGGAATATCAACAGCATTAGAGGAGAAGATGCGCAATAAACGTACTTGTTTTGATCAATCTTGCTCAACTTCCTGTGATAACAGCAGCAAGGCTCAAGCACAAACACCATTTGCATAAGCATACACAGTGCATAGGTTTTTATACTGCCTATCCTGATTTGCATAATCCCATCTAATGACGAGGCTCAATGACACCACTGTTGCTTTCCCCTGAGAGCCCACCAATTAGTACTTTCTTCCTCGTCAGCAAGTGATTAGCACTAATGAGGCAGCTGAAGACGGTCATTGTGTAACTAGGTCATCCAGAAGCGCTCCAAACTTATTCTACCTCGCCATTATTAGATTCACTATCAAATACCGTTTGATGTGACTGACAACTATCAGATAGAATCTCTCGGTACCTCGGCCTGTTAAAATGCTTTAGTTCTAAAGCGCCGTTGGATCCAAGCGAAAAGAAGCAAGATGGACTCTGTATTCTGTTTTGAGCGCAACTATTCAGACCAATGAATAATGTGGATTCAATGATGCGGAAATGCACGGATATTTTAATTGCCGACTTATTCATAGTGTTTCTGTAAATATGTCCTGATTTAATAATGCACTTAGATTCTCAAGGTAGGGTATTTTCATGAATCGGAACAAGCTTCTGTGCAAGCCTTGGCGGCATCGTCAATGCATGTGCAATGACACATGATCGTTCTGCAGAGCAGCTGATATACGTGATGATGATGATGATGATGACTCAGACGAGAGCGATGATGCAATCAATGATCAAAATTGAGTAGGCTACAGCAATAACCATGATTCAGACGATAGTTTGCGATAATCACTATGATTCAGAAAATTATGATGATGATGATGATGATGATGATGATGATGATGATGATGATGATGATGGAAACCTTTCATTCAAATTCAATTACAAATACAATTACAAGCCTCTCTAATAGGTAGTTTGAAGTTGGCTTGCCTGGCTTGGGGTTTACAGTATAAAACTAATACAGTAGGAAAAATAACGAAATAAGTGGAAATACATGTAAGATGGATACTTAATCGATAGAACGGGACAGGTCTAATAGGGAAGAAGGTCAGGATTGGTCCAAGTTTTATTTCTGCAACAAAAGATGTGGTAAGTGGTGCGAATGGCTATAGTGGAAAGTTTGGAGATGAGGAAGCGTCTAGTTGTGGTTCGATGGAAAGGGAGTTGTCAAGAAAAGAGGTACAGGAGTTGCTGAAGATACCTAAGGCGCTGATGGAGAGATTTACAAAGTGGACAGATGTAAATTCCTTGTTGAGTTCGGATAGGAGAGGGGCGTACTTGTTCTTTTTTCTAGTAGAGTTAGAAGCAAGGTTAGTTTCGAAACTGGCTGTTGGCTCTAATACCTAAAGGGAGTTATCATTAGTTTTAAGCAGTAAATCCGGCCGTAATTCGCCTTCAGTTACAATGGATGGTGAATGAAAGCGGGGTATATCCGCATAAAGAGAAGTTCTATCAATTGCTTTTAACGAGGTGGCGAGGAAATTTAAAACAGAGTCATGGCGCCATGTAAAGCGTCCTTGGTTGAGGTATACTTTACATCCCGCTACGACATGAAGAAGAGTTTCCGGAATAAGGTGAAAAGAGCAGTCAGAAGTTTCGCTAAAATTCCATTTGCACAAATTTTTTCGAGTAGGGAGAGAGTTTGAAAGATACTTGATAGTGAAGTTGAAAATATTTTTAGGCAGTTTACCCTGAACATCAGACCAGGTCCTGTTGAGCTTTTGAAGAGAATGCGAAAATAAGAATGAAAGAATAGCACCTTGGTACGGTAGATGGTGAGCCAGGCGTTCTTGGTTTTTGCTTCTAACAGCTTTTAAAACAACCTTGGTATCACGGTAGATATCGTACTGGAGGTTCATGCCGTTATTGGCATTTTTCCAAAGAGATTCAATTTCATCGTTTTGAGAAGACCTAAGAGCATTTCAGCAGACAGTTTAGCATTGTGTAGATTTAACAGAGGGAAGAAGAAGATTAAGACCAAAGTTGCTATTTGGAAGGACTGGACCACTCAAAGTAGAGCTACAGGGAGATCAAACCATTTGCGGACGTTTTGAGACGAGGTTATCAAGATTTTCAATGATGCATGTTTTTGATAAGTCAGTAACGGTAAAGTGCCATGCAGCATTTGACAAAGCATACCTACTATAAAGTTTAAGCTTATTTTTGGGATGGAGAGGAAGACAGTCAATTTGTCTATGGAGATCAGAGAAGATTGAAATGACTTCAGACTTGTATGTCTCGTTGGTCGTTTCGAATTGGAAGAAGCGGCCAAAGTACTTGAAAGAATCTCCCATGGCGATCGTAGGGATCATTTCATTCCCAACGAAAATTTTAGGCTGGAACCGGAGAGATCATGCGGATAATTTCTTTATGCCAAATGCCACACATTTGTCAACCCTAATGACGAATTTGGCCCAATTACACCATCGGGGGAAGCAGTTTAGCAAGAGCTGGTTCTCTTTCCCCCACTAGTAACAACTGTAGCATTGTCAGCAAACTGGAACCAATGTACTGGCTGAAACATACGGTTGTTGCATTCGTGAGAAGAAAATCCAAGCTGCTTGTATTTTTCAGCTTTGATGTATTGGATGGAGGTGTAAAGCAAAGATTGAAGAGAAGAGGGCTGAGACAGTCACCTTGGAGAACGCCGCGGCAAACAGGCAGGGCTTGAGTATGAAACTGATATGTGATGATTGATGTTCTGAAATCCTTGTACAAACTAATGATCAACGATTGAATATGCGAAGGAATGTGGTGGTAAGAAAGAATGGTTGGATCCAATTATGGTGAACTTCGTCGAAGTCGTTTTTTAGGTCCAGCAGTGTTACAACTAAGGAACGTTGCTTTGTGCGAGATACGTTTGAAGTGAAACCCTTTTGAATTTGGTGTCCTACGAAACCATTGTTTTTCAAAAGTGGAAATACTGAATTTCGAGCGCAAGATGTGAATATTTTCAGAGGAACCGATTGGAGAGTGATATGCCTAAAGTTAGAACGATCATTAGTGGGGTTTTTCTTATGGATTAGTTTTGAGCTGCTTTTTTCCATCCAAGGGGTACTACACTAGAAACCCAGACTTTCCGAATAATTTCAGTGAGAAAAGATCGAAGATAAGGATAACGTTTAAAACATATTATAGATGTCTTGTTCAAGGGATTTGGCGTGGTGGATGCTTTCATCCGTGGGACAATGGAAGTGACAGCTTGATAGGAAGGTGGCTGTTTGGAAAATGTGATCGTAAGTTTTTCTAAAAGAGGAATCCAGGCAGGAACGATAAAGCATTTTTAGGAGCTAAAGCAGACAAGGTTTGGCTTAAGTATTCGATACATTTAGAAAGAGAGAATGAAGGCAGAGGGGCATTCTTACTTACAAGTGCGCGTTTGATATAAGCTCAGAAATTTTTGTTGGTGCTGCGATCATTGTTGACGTTCTCGACGGTACCACATGTATCCCGGAAATATTCGTAAATTTTTGAATTCATGAGTTCGACGATTTGATCGATGGACATCGAATCTAAGGACCACCGAGAATACCGATTGGAAATATTGATTTGCGATCAGCCATTCTTCCTCGGATATCGGAGGGCGAATTCCAGGCTTTAGCAAGCAGTAATCGTTTAAAGATATTTCTGTCCTGTGGTCCGTATCGATAGATTCATCTTCCACTTTCTCGTGCAGTTGATCTTCGTCCTCATCGAAACCGTCCAAAACTCTGCAGCTTCTTTGATGGATGCGAAGCCCTTTGATCCGTTTGCACAATTTCCCACACAAGCATTCAATATTCTGATTGTTGTTCACTGCAGCATTGCTGTGACTTCCTGCGTCAACGTGTGGGATGTCAATTGTGCCGTTAGGACCACGTGCTCCGTCATCCATCTTCTTTTTGCATCGCCAAGAATGACGGCCTAAGGAGGCGAAGTCCTAACCGCAAAACGAACGAACGACGAAAACCGTAAAAATCCAGAAAGATACGAACTAATCATGATTTTCCGTGTCCCGAGTAAAAGTTGAAAACAAGTTCAATAAAAAAATTAACGTTTGAATTAATTCCAAGCAGAATAAAAGGCAGCGAAGCAAGAGCCGTATACTGTGACGTCTGCACGCCACGCTAAACGGATAGTAATGACAATGATGGTGATTATTATCATTATGATGATTATGATCACGGTGATTGATGATGATGCTGATGATATTGATGATATTGATGATGATAATGATGATGATGATGATTATTATTATTGTGATGATGATATTGATGATGATGATGATGATGATGATGATGATGATGATGATGATGATAATGATGATGATGATGATATTGATGTTGATAATTTTGATGATATTGATGATGATGATGATGATGATGATGATGCGATAATGATGATGATTATGATAATGATGATGAAATTGATGATTATGATAATGATGATGAAGCTGATGATTATGATAATGATGATGATGTGATGATGATGATGATTATGATATTGATGATGATGCTAATGATGATGATGATGATGCTGATAATGATGATGGTAATGATGATGATAGTAATGACGATTACTAAGTGGAACATAGATTTGTGCATACATTTTTCCAGAATTTCAGCCTCATTGCAGATGGTTATGTAGAAGGTATCTAACTAATATGGTAGCAGGAATAAAGGTGGGAATTTGCTTATTGCGTTAGGATAAAAAAATTTCGATGAAAATATTACCCAAGTAGAAACCATTTCTCCAGCTTTTATAACATGTTTGGAAGATGATAAATGTTTCCCATCAGTTGAAGAAGATTGTACTTATACTCGAATTTTTCTATAAATTCTCCATTCCATTCAGTTTAACTAATTTAGCCCATGTTGTTGGCAAGCATGAAAGCAATAAGAAAAAATCAATGCTGATTCCATGCCAAATTGAACAATTCCTCTACATCTGTATTATGCATTTTTAGCTTCACAAATAATTTCCTAGAGTTCATCAGCATTCTAATAGCTTTGTGATAATTTTTGAACTGATAGTTTTCAGAAATTCAAAATAATGCGCAATGAAGTGTTCTGGTGTACCAAATGCTCCATCAAGTATCACATGTATAAAAAATGAATATGCATGTATATATGTGTTGCACACTTTTTGCTTAAAAAAATGCAGGTATTTATTCATATAGTTTCTTTCTGACGTTACTGGATGACATCATAAGATCATATGAATGATTTACAAGCAGATAATTAGAGAAAAAGTACGAAGAAGTTTAAAGATGACAAGCAAGCATCATTTTGCTAGCTAGTATTGCACGTATGGGGTGAGAAGAAGCCTTCAATTTTCAAGTGAATCACAGAATTATAAATTAAACCATAATTTATTCATGAAGCTTAGAACTGCGATATCATGGGACATTAATTGATTCTACACAGTTATGTCATAAAAGATTTATGCTGATTTCTCGTTGTATTAATATTAAGAGTAAACACGCTTTGGATATCCATGCTATGCATTAAGCACGTCGATATCAAATGCATAAGAGCTTTCTCGGCTGCCTGTGCAGAATTTCTGCTAACTCTTAAAAGTCAGAGAAATGAATGTGGAAATTAGATTTATTAATAGAAATAGACTTGCCATCTACAGCAAATATTCTCTACTAAATCTGATAAATCTTTAAGGCCAAACAGTGTTTTGTAAATAACTCTACTTATGTCAGGAGAAATCTTTCATTGAAAGAATAAAATTCATAAAATGATCTTCAATCGGTGTAAGCCGAATACCAGAGAAGAGTTGGTGATTGATCATCATGAGTAAGGTTGAAATTTTTCAGCATAATTGTTTAAGGAAAATTTGCCGGCAGTAATCACCATCCTCTCTAAGTGTTAGATTAAATGCCTGATGCTAGCATTCTAATGAGCGATTTTGTGGAGGGAAGTAGAGAAATCTGCCAGACTAAGCAGCACTCCAGAAAAGTAATTCAGCGAATTGAGAGTGAAGGCAATCGAAGATATTGTGTACCCTTAGATAAGCAGCAAAGGACAGAGCTGGCAAGGCAACACCGTGTTTATTATGAAACTATGATTGAAAAAAGACCATCGTGAAGTAGGAAGATGATGCTCATTTTTCTCCATGCTGCCTAAAGTATGAAAAAGCTTAATGTCTTTGGAAAGCTTGCAGGGATATGAATAAATCTGATTTAATCTCATTACTTTGAAAAAATCGTCCATAACTAATCCAAGTTTTGATCTTGGGAAAAGCCTCTGCTAAATAAGTAAAGTTTTCTGCTGGAGAAAGAACAGGGTAGCATCTTCATCGACGTAGGGAGAAGTCATTGGCAGGGTTTATTAAATCAGATTAACCGCATGAAGAATGAATAGGAGAGTAAAAGCTAATTGACCTCGAACGAACCTTCTAGTCGTATTAGCACGTCCTTTGATTCACGATCCTTCTAATGTTTTGGAAACAATCTCATGCAGGCCCTCAAGGAGCATGTGCTAAGAATCTCCGATACAATATCAAAATATGAAATCAAGACGTGTTAGTGAGTTTGTTTCTCAAAGTCGATGATGTCTTGGGCAGTCTTGTGCGATTTAACCTGAAAAAGACCAGCTTTCATTTGGGCTAAATGTGGTCATTAATCAATGTGTAAGCCACCAGGTGATCGAATTCAACAGACATTTCCTCATCAGCTATCATATCAATTATTCAACGATCAAGACTAAATCAACGTGCAGTTCATCGAAAACTGAACACGCTCATATGATGAGCTGCAATTATGAACACAGGAACAGATGTCGAATTAAAACTGTTTGTTCTTTTAATGGTTGGATCAGTGCCAATTAATCAAAATGAGAAATAAGCTTTACTGCTAGCATTCGTGCTTCTCCTTCCACTTACAAAGCTTATTGATAACCGCTTGGAGTCTTTCAGGAGAGTTAAGCTGTGAATTTCTGATGATGTACACTAGAATCGCGTCTTTACTTTTTAGCGGGTCTATCAACGACGCAACATGCACAAAACTGATTTGTTGTTCATGATTCAGAACCGTTATAACTGTAAAACAATATGTAATGGAGAGTCGAAATTGCTTCCTGGGGGTTAGGGATTTTCAGATGCTTGCGTCTTGAGGGGGACTGCTTCAAGGAATTATTGCATGAGCAACATATGACTGATGACTTTCAATGCAGGTCTAATTCAATCTTTCTTGCGTCCATTCCTTGCTTAAGTAACCGAACGATCTAGAAATTCTTTGAGCGAGTTGTTGGCAAATATCGTGATGGATACGACTTTGAGCTGGTTTAAGAAGAACATTTTAATGTACACCGGGAAATGAATCTCTCGGCATGTCAACAAGCTTCGTGGTAAGCAAGTTCTCTAAGAGAAGTCAGTCAGATTTCTCATCATAAAGAAGCGGACAAAGTCACGTTCTGCAAACATAGCCAGTGGCCTTACTGGTTGTCATCAAAAGAGCATTGTTTTGGCTCTTTCTATCGCCAGACTCCAATTAATGCTTTAATAATAGATGCCTCTGTGCAATTTGTTATCTGTTCAGAGCACCTTCCTTTTAACTAACCAGCAATGAAGCACGATTCGCGTCAATGTGTATCTTTTAATGCAGGTTTTAATTGATAAGTACAGTTCGTTCGTGTCATTGAAGTCTGCAATTTTCAATCGCCATGAAATCTATTGGGCATCAGAATAGTGCAATGGTAAAGACTCTGGCCTGTTGATTATCTGGTCAGTGATTCAAATCTACCATCATAATATTTTTCCTCAAAGAATGAGGGGAGCCGGTAGTTCTCACATTATCGGTAGTTCTCATATTACCGGTAGTTCTCCATAATTCCAGATACATGAATCATGAGGTTTGGTCAGATAAAGAGGAGGACACGGCTCGATAAGGAAAATGTTTCTCAGTGTCAAAATTTGTACCTTCGGCTGCTAGGTAGTAATTATACAAAAATAGCCCATAGAAAATATAAAAAATTCATTTACGGCATAGGATTCAACTGTAGCAGTGCATCATTCTACACGGAATTCATGCGAATACACTTTTAGTGCTTGCTCATGTTCTGTAAGATTGTATCGGATTGACTTCCTGGTACATAAATCATATAGAAATGATGTTATTTTGGAAAAGAAACCGGTATCCTTTACTGCTATTGCACAAGACTGCAGCAAGGATACTAAAGATTGGCTGCTGCTTGTTCTTTTTTTCCTAGGACCCGAGAGCAGATGTTAGAGTACTGAGCAGCCACACCTGTCAAGCATTGCCGTGGTCCTTACTCTCAATGTGGCTACATATCATGATTCCTACGCATATAATTAAAAAGATAGGAAGGTTCACACAGCTAGCAGCTCTTCTCGTCGTTAATGTAAATCAAGCAAGGGCAGGTCTCAAATCATTGACCATAAGACTTGGATCTCAGAGGAAGTCCTTTACCACTGAGTTGTCAACAACATTTTTCATCATCTGAGAGATCTGGGATGCACTCTTGACGATGCAAATCTCTTCATGGTCAAGTTGTGGGATTACTGCGATAAGAAACCCGTATCCTATCAGCCTTGATTGGCTATGCCCTATGATGTATATTAAAACATCAACATTATTAATATATTGATCTATATATCCTCTATCCACAGAAAATCAAGCTTAGCTAATTGGGATGTTAAGTGATAAACTGACATTACTTTCATGGCACAATTAAACTTTTCACCTGGATAATCATACTTTTACCAGGCCACTCAAGCAGCATATTTGAATATAAAATTACTATATGCACAGGTTGTATTCTCTCGAAGCGACCAAGCGTGCATTGCCTATAATTCATTGATTGGTTTTCTTACAGGTTCCAATAATTCCAGCTTCCACCGGCTGTTAAACAAATCGCATAGATCAATGTACGCCAGTTATTTTACTCAGTGAACATTTCACTCCGACCCACAGCGACTTTTCCCCACTCTTATGAATCACAGCCAGTCTACGCCTCGATTAGGCCCTTACTGAAAAGGACCAATGGCATAACTCGTTAAATACAGCTTATTGCTTTCCTAACTATGATACATATGCCACTTCTAAGATATATGAAGCAACTGCTTGCATCTGTTTGAGTCCTTTCCTTCACTGGGATTGTTTGCAGTAGAATTCTCATAGTTATTGTTCTCAATATAATTATGACTTGAATTGCTCCACTCTACTGGTATTCTTTCGGGTTTACTTAGCCATGTCTCCGCTACTTTTTGTAGCGTAGAAACACAGCACTTTCCGTATTAGGTACCCAGTTCCAAGAAGGTGTACTCTACAATTATCATAACCAGTCTTCTTTCTTATCAATGGACATTTACGTATTTTCCTAATTTTTCTACATACTGATATTGTTCGCAACCGCCCTATAATGTATATTGTTTGCAACTGCAAGCTGGTCAAATACAAGTTACCTTTTTGTCGGGATTTGTAATTGTACAGCATCATCGAAGATACATTATGGTAAAAGGCGAAGTTTGAAAAGACATTCATTTGATAAGAAAGCACAGAAATAACTGGAGACGTGGTTCGATTAATCGAAATGAAGTTACAGTCGCATTTTTCAGTTAATAAACGATTTATTGGTAGAGTCGTAGTGAGAATAAATTATCAGATTAAGCCTTTCTCTGAGAGGACACGAAGCCAGATACTTGTACCGGTTGAAAGCGCGTGTTGAAAAACCAACAATCATCATTGGTGTATTACGGAAGAGGATAATTAATTCAGATACCCGTTATAACCCGTTCATGAAGCTGATCTGATGACCGGGTGCGTTATTCTTTTACAATGAATACATCAGATAATTTCCATTTGAGATTTTATAGAATATTTATACCTATTGTCAAGAGAGGTCAACCGAGTGTGAATCCAATCAACACGGGTCAGAGAACAATTTAAACAGATTGTCTCGCCACCAGCCAAATTAACCCATGAAAGTTAGTTAATTCAAGGGAATCTATTGCTTATACATATATATATCAATGAGTTTAATCTGTCCTTGATTTCAACCAAAATGCCTCGCCGAAAGCAGACAGATCCACCATAAATGTTTTCTCGAAATCAAAGCTGATGGCTCACTTCCTTAATTTTTTTGACATGCTCCTGATTTCTGCTTTATTTACTGCCATAATGAGAATAGAAAAAAGCTCCTTGAGGCTGAATCGGCAGCACGTTTTTGACATGGAAAATGGAATTAGTCTGCAGTCCACTTTAGAATCTATATGGTGGATAATTTGACAGAGAATAAAGAGTTGTTTCTGTACAAGACCCGAAAAAAGTTAGCCGACAAGTGCATGGATGTAAAATTGTAGCAATGGAAGATTCGCTTTGAAACAGAGAGAAAATCGGTTAAGAATTGTGAGAAAACCTATGATCGTGAGTGCGACTATGTGCATGCATCACTTGATAACTTGCAACTACAGCCAACTCTGTCTAATTCGAACTCGTGTAATTCGAACTTTGCTAATTCGAACAAAATGTTCAGTTTCCTTGAAAATCTTCTAACAATAACCTGCCTAATTTGAATCTCTATAATTCGAATATCTGTGATTCGAATACCTTTACCATCCCCCAGAGAGTTCGAATAAGACAGGGTTGGCTGCAATCAGCAAACGGAGACATTTGAAGTAGGCGGAGTGAACAATACGCGGTATCAACGTAGCCGCGAGGGAGATTATCCCATTTCGCTTGCACTGGACAACGTAGCCTCGTAATGTCGAAAGGGGGGGGGGGGCACACGTGCAATTTATTCTCCACATTATCTACCGCAGAGTTCTAATTACCTGAACTATTTTTTCTCGTGCGCAATGCTGGCGGAGGCCGGTTTAGAATGATGAATCTTGAGATCACAAAGAGAAAGCTGCTAAGATTCCGGTCTCAAGCTCATTCAGGTGTAGCGTATGAAGGTTTGAGAGATCCTCTTTAAGATCATTCATCTAGGGCACATAACATATTGGTTTTTGTTTCGTTGTATATTTTGCTTCCCTTCCGGACAAATCTATCCTTTTCGACTTGCTATGTGAAGTTGTGGAGTTTGTCTTTGCTATTTCTTATATAACTTTTGCTACTTGTTGGATCAGGTATTAGCTGATTGGTTCGATGAAAATTAAGCTTTTTGGCCAGTGAGCAAGTCTGTCGTGCGGACGGTCCGGGCTCGAGGCCCCCCTGCTCACTTCTGCCCTCCTGTCGCTGCCACCCGACAGTGTACTGGCCCCTAGCGTAGAGCTGGAAGTACGACAAGGAAACGAACTGGACACCCTTCCTCTCATGCTGTTGCTCAGGATGGTACTACTCTGCTAAGGAGTGAGAACTGCTTAGTGGCAAGATAGTTGCTGCAAGGTCCTATGGTTAGTGGTTCGAATCCAAATTCAGCTAATCTCTCACTTAGTGTGAGGAGAGTCGCCAGCTCTCTGTCATTTCAGGCGTATGAATCACGAAATGTGGTCGCATCGAGAGGAAGGACCTGGACACTGCTCGATAAGCAAAAAGCTTCTCAGTGTCCGAATTTCTACCTTTGACATCTAGGTAGAATCATTTGTATAAAAAAAAGACTCTGATAACGTGGTATCTGACATTCGATTCAAGTTTGGGACCCAATTTGCTCAAGTTGAGTCGACCATTTTCGAAAGAGAAAAGAACAGCTGACTGACTGAATTGGTTCAACTTTTGACGAAGGCCTAAAAATCTGACTGACGGCCTTAGCCATTCCCTATACGATATGAAGGCAATCCAAGCTCGATACGCCGACCTGGAAGCCTGGTATGATGAAATACACTAGCATATTCAGCAGTTGTAGCTCCATTCAAAGTTTGCATTTGACCTTAAGTTATGTCATTGTAGGAAACATCACGGCTGTGATTGGAACAAAAGAATACTGCAGACAGCCCTATTGCTCGTCGGGATATTCTCGACTAGCCAGAGTTATCATTCTAACTGAGATACAAAGACGAATTGGCATCTTAACAAATTCTAACGTTTCCCTTAAAAAATACAAGTATGAAATCTATATTTGAAAACTAACGCTTTGGATTTGTATTTCGGATTTGTATAGAGGCCTTCTCTTCTTCTGCATCTCCTTCTTCGTCATCTCCTACAAGCTTCCCCAGAAAGTGGGGTCGCTAATGTTGACTCCTTAACGGCAAGCCTGGATCTGTATAATGGCTTGGTTAGTGCTATTTTAAGTTCTGATACCCTTCTTGCGACCTACCTCTTTAGTCGCCTTTTACAACAGAAAGCAAGCAAAGCAAAGCAAAGTAAAGCAAAGCAAAGCAAAGCAAAGCAAAGTAAAGCAACTTTCATTTGCTAACACAGGCTGGATGTGTGGCAGCTATACAGCTGATGTGGACCTGCGGCATTACTGCATGTGCCCACAGAGGTACTTCTAAGTACTCATTTACCGACCTCGGAAGGATAGACAGCTGAGTTGACTGTTGGTTTGTGGTTAGTGGTTCCAACGACGGGAACTCGAACCCACGCGAGCAGACCTCGCATGATTCGAAACACGGCGCGTTAACCACTCGGCCACATCTCCACATCAGCAACACTACCGTCTCTTTCTACTCCGCGAAGCCATACGGATGGCCCTTTTACCTATATATACTGTAATTAATATTTTTCCAGATAATCTTATCTGCTAAAATTCCGCTTTTCTTAGCTTGCATTACCTGCCTGTGACCCAATCCAATCGAACGCTTAGCAGCCTCAAATTCTAAATCACTAAATTTTTTAGTGGGTTATGTTGAGGAAAGGCTATGGTAGCCTATACACAGCCCCAACATTGGAGGAAAGAAAAAAGCGAGCAGCTAAGAGGATAGAGAGACAAGGTAAAGTTTATTGATCTTAGATTTGAAAGATGATGATATTTCATGGCTGGCAAAGGCGAAGAAAACTACGGCCGTGAGACTGCATTCTCTCCTGATGTTTTAGCATTTAAGGTATTGTGAAGCTATGTTGTATCTCCCTTTCGAGCATATGTTCAACTGAAATTAGTAGAGCTACATTGGTTAGTGAACTTTCCGCTTTGGTAAAGGTCCCAGGTTTGAAATTAATTCGTTCCCCTGTCTAAATGCCGTTTATCTGCTCCATAAACCGCTAACGGATGCTCGGCATTGTGATAAAGTGCAAAAATGGAAGAAAGTATTCACTCTTCTTGACAATTTCGTGGCTCAGCATGGTACAACGCTAACAAGGTGCTCCTATATGTTCTCATCAATTATGGGACCAAGCATTATTTCTATATCAACGGGTAAGCTATAGCAAGGTGCAGGCTTATTCAGTTGTCCCATTAAAAAAAGTGGCAAGCGAATCAACAACGGTTGATGTCTCCAAATGGATAAGCTGCAGACGTAACATTTGTAAGATTTTGTTAAAGAAGACCAATTCTATCTGGAATTTATGAGATCAAAAAGATGAGAAGGTTCGTCCAAAATATTCATAAGTTTAGCGTAGGTAAAGAATGGCAGGCTGCCATCGGCGTGAATGTCTGCAGCATTGCTGCTTGCATAGCAAAATTTTGAAGAAATTTTTGCTTTAATATTGTCACATTAAAGAATATCCAAAGGATGATTTTGCTTTAATAAGTGTCATGCATAATCTTAAATTGTTTTTTGTTTGATTGCTCTGTTCAATTCTATTTTAGCAGTCTGTAGTGTAACGCAATTGCAGGAAAAATGCCACTTACAAATGCTTGAAATCTTGTTCTTGTCCTTTGAAGAGGAAAGACGAGCTTTTACAACCGTGTCTGGCTCATGAACCTATAATGAATAAAGATTAAATGAATTACATTTTTTAAAACGTTTTGTTGACAATGCACGTTGGTTTTCGATTGAATGGAATAGGTATTGCATCATAAATCGTTTCTCTTCCTACAATGAAGGCTTAGTGATACTGTTGATAGGTGGGAATATTTCAGCGGCGAAGGATAGTCCTCCTAGCAACCTGCCGTTTGAAATGCAGCTTGAAAGACCCTATGTCGCCGTTACTTGTCTCCTATCCAATACTGTGTGATCATATAAATTACTTTTCACGCCGTTTATTGTCAATAAATGTTCTAATAAAGTCTGCGTTGGATTCTCCCTTTTTGCGGCTAGAGTTTAAGCGAATTTTGAATGAATATAATGATCTTACCCTTTCGTCTTCACGTCAGCTTGATGAATTATTCCAACACCGAAAAATATTGTCAATAGTTGCAATGCCTCTTTAAACATTTGAACACACATCTGATGAGCTGATAGCCAATTAAAATAAGACTCCCTGGAAGAACAGCAGTGTCTTAACTTTTCAGTAATTTTTTTTTCGGACGCAATATAAATTGATAAAACTTATGCTCGCGGTACTTCAACTAGCTGAGTGGATTTTGTGCGAAAAATCAAAACGAAAAATTAGACTAACCGAAGTAGCAAATTTTCTATCGGCAACGAATATTTCATCACCTGGCTCTTTGCACAGTGCTTTCCGAAGTCTCCCACTTTGCATATTTTCATATTTTCATATTTCAAGCAATTATGAAAATGACAATAATTAGAGATAATCATAATTCAAAAGCATGATTATTATCAATTTCTGATGGTGATAATAGCGATGAAGCTTATTCTCGCGCCTCCCCTATGCAGTGCTCTAGAAATTCACAGAACTTGCAGAATATTTCCAGATGTGACACTTGGTGATGTCGGAGGTTATTCTTCAACAATGTATCCCCAATTTGCAGGTTGCTATTATATCAAAATGAAGCATCAGTAAGAATGAAGCAAGAAAAGCAAGGATGGAGTCAAAGATATAATCAATTTCAAACAAAATAAAAAGGATCGAGATAGCAATGTATTCTTCAACGTTCATTGTATGCTGGGCAGTCAGAATTAGTCAAAAATTTTATTTTCCAAATTTTTTATTACTCCTTTAGATGTTCTATTTAGCGTCTGAAGGTAATGTTTCAAGACGCTGAAAGGTATTCTTATCCAGCTCTGTCTTGATCCTTTCTTCCGATGTGACCACACTTCGTGAGTCATTCGTCTATAAATGAAAAGGCAGAAGGCTCTCTTCATTTTTAGTAGAAGTTAATCTTGATACCCGACTATACTTCAATACGAAGAAGCTAAAAAAGTTGGCATCGTATCTTGCAGTTGCAAAGACCCAAAGAAGGAAGGAGATAGCATGGCCTGCATGAAATGAATAATATTTTCTGCTACCTCCAGTTGACATTAGAATTTTGAGAAGAGTGACCCACTATTACTGAATGTACAAAACCAGCGTAAGGTAGCAAGCTTGTCTGATTGATATTCGTAAAGCCTGCATATGTAAACATTGTTCTAAAATGGATAACGCTGCTTGGATACTTTTATGATGTTGAATATAAACAGCACGTTTTATGTTAATTTTAATATCACAGTCTAGAACGATTGAATTTCAAGGCTAATGATAGCATAAGAAGCAATGCATTTGTAATAGGCGTCGTTGACAACTAAAGAAGTCTGGCAAGAATTCTATTGAAATTCTAGATGAGAGGTCAGTAGGAGACAACTACAGGTTAGATAGAATCACGTACCAAATGGAAATCTACTCGCTGCATTCTTAAGATGATCAATTTTCCAGACTGTTATGGAAAACCGGGCATATATGGAGATATTTCTGTCCTTCTCGTTCTTTGCTACGTTACCAGTAACCCCAAGAATCACTCCATATCAGAAAATGGATGATTGAATTATCTTTGATTAAACATTACATCAAGCTATATTGAAGCGATCTTTATCTACAGACTGTTATTCAAGTTCAGATGATAAATGAATCACAGATAAGCAGCACGTGTTTTGTGCAAAATTGAAAATGTTTCTGGGTCAAAGGCATCGGTTGAATGTTATACAGAAATTTTTTCGTACTGAAAGTGGGATCTCCCTCCCACTCAGCAGACCTGATAAACTCATAATAACGGAGTAAAATTATTCTAGAATTATTCCTAATGACATGCGATTTTACATCACGTTGTTGAAGATAAGACCTGAAGCTCTTTCATGCTACAAAGCATGTCTAATTGAAAAACATTAAAGCACGTGAAGCATTTCTTCTTTTGGAATACCATCTGTAGAGTAATCGCATGACGCCCTTTCCCTGATGGATTTGTCAGCCATCAGTAAAATTTTTGAACATTCGATAAGTTGCTAATAAAATTTTTGAATTTATACGTTAAGACCATTCTCTCCTCTCCATATGCAATCTATTAAGATGTGATGTCAGCATGCCGAGTTTGGGGCTGAATTACAGAATCATTGTAAACATTGTAAAACAAAATGTCAAATAGTGTTCGGTGGGAAATTGCCAGCTCATCTGCCTGTCTAGATTTTTAACAATGATTCAACTGAGCTGCGTCTCTGACTCCCATTTATGCAATGTAAAGTAGTGGCAGCTGCCCCCTGGCTCCTTCATTGGTGACTAAACTGGCTCCCCGCTTTGCTTTGATCTTGTAAGCAGGGTGTGGGAATACCCCTGCAGGATCAATAACAAGACCTGTAAAAGGGTGTACCAGCTCCTCACGAGGTGCTTGGTTATCATCTGCAGCCAGAATTGACACCAATGTACTGACTTCCTTATTCTCAAGCATGTCAACTCTAATATGATTATTCGCACTGATGCTTGTGGAGTCACCATCATCATCATCCATTCAGGCCACTGCAGGCCAATAGCCTCCCCAACAACCGCCAATTCTCTTTGTCCAACGCCTTCCTCATCCACCCAATTCCGGCTTGTTCTACCAGCTTGTCTCTCCGTCTCCTCTTTGGTCTTCCTCTCGCTCTCTTCCTGTCTACTGGTGTCCATTCGCTGACCCGTTTACTCCATCTTCCATTGCTCATTATTGCCACATGTCCAGCCCACATCCATTTCAAAGTTTTTGCCTTCTCCACTACATCCTTCCATCCTGTTTCAGCTCGTATTCTTTCATTCCTCCATCTGTCTATTCTACTTGTTCCTAGCATATCCCTCTCCATTGCTCCTACACCACAAGGCTATGGAGAGGGCTTGTGGAGTACGAAAGACAAATAGGAAAACTACATCTCAACGGAGCATAATGCTTTTTCATCTCAACTTGTATCTTGTATCACGCTACCAAGCCATCTTGCTTCACTGCCCCGACTAGAGCAATGGGGAGGTCTTGCCTTCGCAGCGCTGCTTGGCGCTCAAGAGAAATGCGACGAAGGATAGTCACGGGTAAAAAAACTCATGTTCAATTGACGTCAATCTGCGAGGTTGGAATACTCAGGCGAATAGCGCGACGAAGATTGCCCCCGTCACGCGTTCACTATGATTATATGTTGCCTTTTTAATACATATGATTCTACATAGATGTTTAAGGTAGACAATTAGACGCTAAGAAGCTTTAAGAAGCTTTTTTGCTTATCGAGCAATGTTAAGGTCCAGCTACAGTAAAAATCCCAACATAGGGTGTCATGATTGCTAAGTGGTAAATTTCTTCAGATTGATTCTTCAGTCAGTGGTGCGAATCCCTCCTCAGCTAAACTTTCATTTAGTGTGAGAAGAATTGCCAGCTCTCTGTAATTCCAGAGCTATGATCACATCTAAAGGAAGGACCTAGACACTGCTCGATAAGCATAAAGCTTTGTAGTCGCCAAAATGTAGCCTTGAATGCTAGTCAACTGCAGACAATTTTACATCAAAAGCAAAGCGTAACTCGTCTTCATACTTTGTTTTAGATCAATTGGTAGATATGCTCAATCTATAACAAACATTGTGCGCGTATACTCTCACCTCTTGGCCTCTAGCTTTCTTCTTTCTTACCTCCATTGTTGGGGCTTTGTGTAGGCTACCATGGCCTTTCCTTAACATTACTCACTAAAAAAAGATGCAAGAAGGTGTTGCTCACATCATTCTGCATGACGCAAAACAATATCTAAAGGGGGCAGTATGCTTTTGTTTAATGAACAATTGAATCTGAACATAGCCCAATATTTCTTGCTGGTAAGCGAATAAGTAAACAAAAGCTCATTCGCTTCCCTGAGGGAGCCCAGAAACTAGTGGGTAGGGAAGCACACGAAAATTTTTGAGTCACGATGTCTTTAAGTAAGACTTTTTTTTCTACTGCTTATGGCCTTCTCCCCTCCATATACAAAGTTCAGCCTCAACAAGTCTTTTTCGGTACAAGATGGCTCTTGCTGCACGGCTCAGTTGGTTATCAGGTCCATTTCGTCACAAGACTTGTTTCATTGCAAGCATCGATTATCTACAAATTATATGTCGCGAACTTCGTTAAAAATTTCATAAGCCACGAGATTCGTTTCAATACAGAGCTCAATAACTTGTACGTCTCATAAACTACGAGCTTCATAAGCTACGTTAGGCTAATTTCCTCAAAAGACTCATCGCAACCGGCCCCTCTCACTGCCAAAGCCTTTTTATTGAGATTTCCAGATAATTCTTTTTCTAGATAGTTATGCCTTTTACAGCGCGTCCCAAGAGAGAGCAAAACCTAATCGTGATGCTATAAGATAACAGAAAAATGCATCACAACGGGACCAATCAACATCAAATGCAAGGACAAGATAGTCGTTTTTTCATCAGCTGGTTGAATATCGACAGCTAGACAGCCACTTTCCGGACATTTCTATTAATGATTTGAAAAATTGATGCTATCTAAAAAGGTGATGGAAGATAAAAGATGCAAGAAGCATTGACGTACCTAGTTCAGTCTCTCCTTGGTAAGCAGAAGATGCTGCCAAACATTGCAGCGATGTAGAGAATGAACTCTTATCAAGATTAGCAGGCTTTGAATAGATGATAATACTGATCATAAAAGCAAAAATAATTATAGTGATAACAGTTGTAAGGATGACGATAGCGATGCAAATGATAGCAACGAGATAATATAGGAATGTAATATAATATAGAATAGTGATTAAAAACAAAAGCAGTAGTGAGGATGATAGAAGTGATGATAGTAATTGAAAATGAATATTAAGAAAGATATGAATAATGATGGTGATAACAGCAGTAGCGAGGATGATGATAGTGATGGTAATAATAGAAAATAAATATTAAGAATGATATGAATAATGATGATGATAACAGCAGTAATGAGGATGCTGACAGTAATAATATTAGAATCTTTCAAACTTCATTCTTTTATCAAATACTTTAAATGTTACAAATACAAGTCTCACTAAAAAGGTAACTTGCATTTGGCTGACTTACAACGACTAACAACAATAAAAATTTAGAAAAAAGAGAATAAGTTCTATTATTGAGTAAGTATCAGGTAATGGGAAGGATTTTCCGGGTTTGACCATGGAATCACCTTCGAGCGAAAGATGTAATAAGTGGTACGAATAATGGTGGATGATTTTTTTTAAGACATAATTGAGATGGCTATGGTCGATTTCAATGCATTTACACATATCCAGAAAAGAATCAGACGACTGGCCTAAAATGCCTATGCAGCTCATGGATAGATCTATCGCTTCACGTAGCGATCGTAGAGCAAAAGTTTATTTTCAAGATGAATTTTGCAATGAATAAGCGGCTTTAAGCATGCTTTGCAGTGAGGATAAGAGGAGACCTTTGCAGTTATTGTTGTCCATTTCAAAATTGAAAAAGCGACCGAGATAGTTAAAAGATTCGCCGTTTTTGACGGTAGGAACAAGAGTAGATTAAATGAGGACTTAAGGCTGAAACTGAAGAGAGCGTGTCGAAAATTTCTTAATTACAAAGGAACTGCATTTTTCAACCCGGATAAGCATATTGGACCACTGGCACCATCTTGAGAAGCAGTTTAGTAGCAGCTGGTTTTCGCGTTCATTAGTTGTTACAACAGCTGCATCGTCAGTAAATTGTAACCAGTGGACAGGGCTGAACAGAAGATCATGGTCATCGTGTGGTGAAAAGCCAAGTTGTTTGTATTTTTCTTGTTTGATGAACTGTATGAAAGTGTTAAAACACAAATTGAATATAAGTGGGCTTAGACAATCACCCTGAAGCACCCCGTGTTGAAAAGGGAAACATGGAGTCGTGAAGTTTTCCGAGATGATGCATGAATGAAAATCAGTGTAAAGATTGGCAATAAGAGATTTGACAGAGTCTGGGATATGGTGATAATCGAGAACACAACTGATCAAATTAAGGCGGACTTGGAATTAGGTCGATGAAAAGATTTTAAGGAAATAATGGATGCAAGTCTCCTTTAGAAAGGGAAGGCTGGATTTTGGACGGCTTGTATAGAACAGTTTTGACAAAGCCCCAAAACTTTTTGGACATAAAGTGATTGAGTTGCTTATGCGGCATTGAAAAGCTAGTAGAGAGATTGGATTTATACCGCAGCGTAGATCTGAGCAGATGAGAAACGTGTTGAATTTCGACTAGGGTGGCAGAATTATTATCTAATTGTTTTAGTGCTTCTTTGAGCGCTTGAACAGAATGTTATTCATATTTAGCACCCTGCTCCTGGTCTACGAAGGTCGTAACAGTGCCATCATTCTGTTTGAAATAATCGTAAATTGACTCATTTATTTACCTGATGTTGACATTAATGTCAATCTAATAAGAGTCAAGTTCGATGTCGGCAAAGATTGTTTTGAAGAAATCGTTGGCCAACGTCCATTGATCCTCTGACTTCGGCAGACGAATCCCCGTTTCTTGTCCACGCAAAGAAGTGATTGGTTGATTTCCTCATTGTTATCCAATGAGCTTTGCGCATCACTATTTGAATTTGCCATAACGGTCGGAGTTTCTTCACTTAGGCCCTCGATGGTTCTGCAGCGTCTTTGATGCGTTTGAAGACCTTTACTACCCTTGCAGGCTTTGCCACAGCAGCAGGTCACGATATTTGCAATAAATATGAAGAATATTATGAATAATGATGATAACAGCAGTAATGAGGATGTTGAAAATGATGGTAATAATAGAAAAGAAATACTAAGAATGATATGAATAATGATGATGATAACAGCAGTAGTGAGGATGATGATAGTAATGGTAATAATGGAAAATACATATGAATAATGAGTTTAATAATCAAAATGATACTGAAAGTACTCAAACTGTGCCCTGTATCTCAAGGGCTCATAGGCGCATAAGCAATAATGGCTTCAAGCTCGCCGTTTGTTCTGCAGGCACCCTCAATGAATTCTCAAATGAACATTTATTATGAAACGTAATGGACATCTTGTTTATGATGAATTAGTGGAAATATTTACCTACAGAGCCAATTAACGTAGCAATAGACATGGCCGCATCTGCACTCAAAGATTGCTCTACCGAAATGCATATAGAAAAACCTTATTAGGGATCCCTAAGTTAACAAGCTTCTCTAACAATTTGTCTAATGCAGTAAAGTTTTCTCAATGTTTCTAAGTTCGAGAAATTATCGAGTTCGTCCGATCAGTTTTCAGTTTAACTATCAAAACTAAATTGAGCTTATCTCGCTCTGTGCCTTAAAATGATTAACACAAGATTCAAATTTACCCTGTTCTCTTCTATTGATGATGTAAAGAGAAGAAAAGTCTTTACTTATTAATGCATTACTATTAGCTGTATCACTTCTTACCAAAGCATCTTGCCAAAGCATGATGTTGAGGTTTCCAGTTTGCTTAATCCCGGAGATGGCGCTTTGAGCCATCCACATTGTAGATCTATCCGATTCACGTCAATGTCGCAACTCTGATCTGCAGCGTACATGAAGTTGTATGCTTTTACATGCTTTGGTGAATGTCTTAATCACAGACATGACTCAAGTCGGCGATTTAAATTTGGTTGATTCTTAGTTTAAAATGAAAAATCTTAAGGAGGCGCAAATGTTGGTAACTTCAAATCAACTACAAAGATATGAGGCTACTTAAATGCAACTCGATTAATTTCACTTTCTTCCGTAAGATCACGATAAGTTCAATACCTTGCTCTAAAACTCCTATGAGCGGCCATAGATTTTTCAAGAGTGGCCATAGACTTCCCAAAAACCCTGCTATTCCCACAAGTTTTCCGAGTGGTTAAAGATGTAGACAGCATATAACAGCTGAATAGCAAGCTCTTTATCGCCAGTGAAAAACGCCAAATACTAGGCAACGGACTGATTCTTGAATAGTACATTGATGCATTCCTTGGCAATAGGGTTTTATGAAAATTACTAAGGAAAAACTTTGCCCCTCGATAGCAAATGAGATGAATCCACGCACTCAAGCCAGTATTTTCTACCGCAATGCAGGTGCATGAACATTTGATAACGGAAAACCTGGTTGCTATCATACTAATCTGAGTATAACGAATTTTACATATTAAAAAGATTTCGAAAACATCCTTTAATCGGTGTGGAAAAGTGTTACGGTCAAATTCAAGATTTTTTTCCAGATGACAAAGTGCTCCGTGACTGTGTGTGGATGCTTTACACTGAATTGTTCGTGTAAATCGCGTTGATTCGATGTGCACCACAGTCTTTTTCTGTAATCCAGAATCTCAACCTTCGCTCCTCTACAAATAGTTCAAAGGAGAATGCAAATAGTAATGATAATAATAAATTCTTTTTTCAAGGTTGGCGTGCCTAATAGCTCAAGGCTGAGCGATGGAAACCATTTTGATACAATGCTATCAACGAGCAAAACATGATAGCGAAGGGTCAATAATGTCAAAAAGACAAGCGGAATAAAGTAGCGAATTAAATATAAGAAGGAAAAGAGACTTTTTTAGGTGATGGGAATGGACATTGAGAATTTGACCATATCATGGATTGGCTTGCCAGCTCTTTTACCTCACTTCAGACGCTTTTGATTTAAACAGCAGTATAATAATTTTTTTAAACAATTCATCAACTAAATATTTAAACATAATATAGCTAAATATGACAATAATGATAATAATGACGGATATTTTGACAGGCTGACTTGTTCAGAAATAAAACTTTCTGTTATCATTCAAGGACCTGTAATCCTACCTATTGACCATCGCTGTGGTTAAAATCAAGGTAAAACCAGAATAAAATGAATAATGTGCAATTAAGGAATAAGAATTTAATGGAATCAAAAGCGTTTTTTCTTGGGCATCTATAGAGACTTTAGTTTCTCTTCGAATAGCACGATGGATATTTCGTCACGGGTTGTTTTTTCGAGTCGGTTAAGCAGAGACTTATAAATGCTGTTATCAAATAGCGAAGTCTTTAAGTACGTGTGGAAGTGGTACTCTATATATTTGTTGACGGGTTTTACCTAAAATTTTAAGCTGCATCTTAGGTGCTGAGAAGCTTTCTCCTCATCGCAAAAGTGTCCTAGTCATGGTCCTCCATTCGAGGTGACTTATCCTCGTAATTATTACGCCTGGAATTGCAGAGAGGTAGCAGCTCTGCTTACTCCAAGTGCAAGCTAAGCTAGAGGGTAGGACTCGAACCACTGACTCAAAGAAGTGTGAGCAGATGAGAGCCTTTAAGAGGCCATTTTAACTAATGAGTTTCCAAGAGGAGTTTTAACACGCAAAAGTACGTACCTTTTGTATCGATTGTGGTATAGGTTATTGTCCCATTGTTAAGGCTAAACTCAAGCGCACCAAACTGCTTTAATTTTACTTTAAAGCATTCTGTCCCAAAAGTTGGCTGCATGAAAACAGTGCTGGCATCAAAACATGGTTAAGAAATTTATGCGAGTTTAGGAACTTAGATGTTACGTCCGAGAAATTGGTCACAAAGAAAGCATATTTACTTCTTCAATTATGATTATAGAATGCGACATTGAGAATACAAATATGGCTCAGAGCCTCTTCGTCTGTGTCGCATACTGGATTTCGAGCGCAGCAGGAACTAGAGACAGGGCTCTGGTGAGTTTTTTGCTAGAGAAGTGGATTTCATAAGGCGGTTTCCCGTTGCCTTTCTCTCCAGTGGTGTTTATTGTGAAACGTGCAGGATTCGAACTCACAAACCTTGTGTTTTGAATCCGCACGCTCGACCACTACAACACGGCAACAGCGACAGAGAGTTATTGTACATTTTTTCAGCTATTTATGCAAATCAATAATATGGATCAAGAAGAATTATTTGTCTTTCTTAGATGCAAAAAGTAAGTGCAGTAACTGGAAAAATAATTCATTAACCCTTCAGAATATCTTACCAGCAACATTGTGCAGGTAGGGAATCTTGATAACTAAGTTATTTTAGCGTTGCTTTACCAAAATGACCCAGTAATAGGGTCATTGAGCAATTTTCCCAGAATTGGAACTATTATCACTAGTTTACCTGTTGCTTTGGTAGATGATACGAGAAATCTTAACAGCGCATCAAAATGCTTGTTCAGGATTCGTTTTTGTCTATCGTCACGATGATTTTTACATGAAGTAATGCCACGTTACCTGTTTGATGTACAGCATGGCTTTGTTTGCCATGATGACGTAGAAAATCAACTTATGCTCTCTGTAAACCTAAAATGGGACGCAGATAATTCTTTATCATTTATCGTAAACTCAACCATTGAATGTGGCATGAATTTTATGAGATAGCACAAATCACAGACAACATGCATTGGACCAAGTATCAGTTGATTTTGGCATGCAAGCTGACGGTCTAAAGAATGCTATGATGGATCTAGATGAACGGAGAAGAAAAGTCGGATCAAACGTCCGACCCCATTTGTTGAGCATAAATCTGCATATTGCGTTGCATACTCGATTTCCAGCGTAGCAGAGACCAGAGACAGGGCTCTGAGTTATATTCCAGAGATGCGGAATTGGTAACGTAGGTTCCCGTTGCCTTCCTCACCAATGGCGTTTTTATTGTGAAATATGTAGAATTCGAACTCACAAAGTATGTGCTTAACCACTACACCACGGCACCACTATCATAAATCAAATGGGAAAAAGTCGACTGCTTCAATTGCGGTATTACAGTCGCCTTTTCGGTCATACATGTTGTATTATGGTGAAATAATGAAATGATGTAAGTGATTCTAGCTTAATAGAAATATTATAAAAATGATTATAATAATATAGTTTTATGCAGAAAGGTAAGTTTGCTCCCACATATCGATTTCCTGCTATTAATCAAGGAAATTTTTACTTAAAAGCGTTTACACAAAATTTAAAGAAAAAGTTGAAAGTTAAAGCTAAAAGTCAAAATCGGAGAGTTGAGGCTAAGGTTCTTTCATGGCAATGAGAAGAAATGGTTACGGCCATAAGACCTTAGGTAATGTAATAATGCTACTCGCTCAGCCTTGTTTTGCGTATATTCAAAAATTTATCTGCGTTGCTTCTTATGACGCGCTATCAACCACTCGTCAAGGCTACCCTGGGGTCTTGCCGTACCTAGAGCAATTTTACACTAAAGAAAGGAACCGATTGAGTCAATCGATATTTCTTGTCTTCCAAAACATAACGACTAATTCAACTAATTCATACTTCAAAAACACAGAATGAATGATACACAGTGTGTCATATACCTTCTGTTTAGCAAGGATTCCGTTTTTAAAGAGAAAGTTATAACTGACTGACTGTCTATACTGGTTCACTTCGCTAGCAGAGGCCTAGGAGCCTTAGCCGCTGTTTCTCTCAATGTTATGCAAGAACCCGAAATCCATACAGGGAGGACGTGTGGATTCTAACCCCCTTAGTGGGGCTGCCCCTGTTCGATGAAAGGATCTTCGTGTTTGCTCTAGCTTCATTGATGAAGAAAGGTTATTTTATGCCACTTCGTTAAAAAAATCCACCACGCATAGTATCAATTATCATCAAGTAATACTCACTCGATTCAAGTCTCGTTTGACAAGCTTGAAATTTCGAACCATATTAACATTCAGTATCAAAATGCTGTCTTTCGTCCTTGAAGCACTGAAACAAACAAATAGAAAAGGCAATGATTGTCAAGACGTTATCAGTTGATCAAATGCTTCTTTTTCAAGATTGCTATTCCTCACCTATAAGGGAGAAATCAAAAGTACAGGTTGCTTTAATCTTGCTCAAAGCATTTACTGTCCACGATAGATTACTTATTCAGTTTTCAAAGTGCATTGATTTATAAAAGATCACAATCTAAGCAAGAAAATAAAAACTCTCTTTTGAGATTCGAGAAGAAGTGCAGCATCTTTGATGTGACTTCTTTTGCAAACCTTATTTTGAAAATAATATCTTTCATGTTCATGATTGATCGTTGGAAATAGGCCCTTGATTCAAAGCAGTTGCTCCTAGCTTACCAGGCATCTCTGTATGAATACCAACGTATCATTGCTATCCAGCTTTTTCTCACAGTTTCAGAAGAGTTTCCACAAAGCTGTGTCTCTTCAGTATCATCCATGCTGTGCTTGATCGAAACTCTTTTTAAGGCTCGTTCTTGAGCAGCTGGGATCAAACCCTCAGTATTCTTCTTTAAAACCCCGTTTTTAATCTATCTAAAGGAATCTTTAGCTGCATCTGTTGCTTGTCAAACAAACTCTCAATGAAGGTCTTTTCCTTCCAGTGCTTGACATCACAATTGCTGTCATCACTATTCAAAGCATTATTGTTATAATTAGCACCATTGCAACTTTTGCTATGATTTTTTTTCCATTACCATCCTTCCATTTTGTTAAGAAGCCTCTGCAATAAGGCCAGCCAGATGAAATTCACCTAACTTTAGCAAGATTTGTATTTCTATTATGACTTGCCCAAATCAGATCGACGTACGGACATTATTATCATTAGATAAGCAATTTTGATAAACCATTGTAATTGGGGTTGACTAGTTTACACCCATCGACCAAAAACTAATCAAATTGCACGTTACCAAGTCTAATTTATCAATTAAATATTATTATTTTTATCATAATAGATGGGATGGTCATTGTCCATTGTCATTGTTCTTAGAGGCCTTAACACACTGTGTCTCCTCCAGACGGCATTTTGGAATCTCGTCTTCTACGTCTCTCTAAGAAAAATACATGCTACAGATGATGCAAGTATTTCATTTACCTTGAGCATATCTGTATATTCAGCGGTTGGCAAAATCCGTACGGAAAAATGTATTCGTCTAAGTTAGGTTGAATTTCAACAAATACGCTGTGTTTATCTCTTCCTCCTTTCACCGTTCCTCCATGCGTAGGGGCACTTTCATTTCTTCTACCTTTAAGTGATGCCGGCTGCAAAACAGAGTTTTTCAATCCAAAATGAGTAAAGAGGGAGCCCTAGGAATACTCTGTTGTAGAAAGTGAAGAATATCATTGCAAGACGGGAAATAAACTTCGAAGACACGGAAAATATGGCAAGGAACAGGAAACAATGGAAAAAGGCAAAGGAAGCTAACAGATACAACTTTAGACGTGCCACTGTTGATCACAGAATGCAGCTACACGCTACGCATATTTTTTTAATGATTGAATAATGAGTAAGAGTTGGAAAAAGGGCAAAATTAAAAAAACAGAGATATTTCACCAGCTTGAGGGGATGAATTTGTTTTCTGCTAATTTAGGTAACTGCTGGAAAAGCACTTTCATAATTCCTCATACTGACGAGATGTAATAATGACGGTAGTGACTTTTTTTAACTTCGTTCTTTTATTAGATATTTGAAATGCTACAAATACAAATCTCACTAAAAAGGTAACTTGTACTTGGCTGGCTTACAGCAACTAACAACAGTAAGAATTTAGAAAAGAAAAATGATCCTAACATTAGGGTCCTATCAAGTGTTCTTATCAACGATGCAAGGAGGGTATTGTTGAAGAAGATCATTGAAAACCGCTTTATGGATTTCCCTTCGATGAGGAAAGCAAGAAGCTCCGTCTCTTGTTTCTGCTGCACTCTCCGTTGAGTGACTTATCCAGTTTTCATATGGCTATGTATTTCTGTACATACGCTAATGTTACAAGCACGTAGCGAGGGATACAAGGGACCTTGTAGTATTTTGTTTCTGGTGTGCTCAAGATGGAATATGTTAAAAGGGATGTAACATTTTTAATGATGTGTGTGACTGCAGTGCACCGTATGCTATGACTTGTCTAGGAGACCTACCCTGAAATGCCTCATCACAACTTGCATACCACTGCCCAGCATCGAACACAACAGCCCATTGATTTAGTAGATATTCATTTGATATCCAGTGAATCTCTTTCTTTTGTCAATCTTTTACTGTGGAGGCGTAAATAACCCACTGCCTTTTTAATTTAATTCCTTGTGTGGTCCATGGGTGTGCGCGCTTATGCCATTTGATTAGTGCGCAGCTGATAACAGTCCCTTGGTGATAGTAACATCTTAAGTACTTATGTAGATGATTAAATTGTTGGCATCAATTTACCATTATTATTGTAGCTGTATACATACAATACCTTTTCTTTCACCGTAAGAGACAGTTTACTACCCAATGATACTCCATTCCGTTTAGAGACAAAAATAGCGTCCAAAGAGTATGTACCAGCATTTGACGGTGCTATTAACTTGGTGTAAAATTTTCCATTAAGATCTCTGCAAGAATAAGACAACGCTTTAGGAAGGAAGCTATCGACTCAGTTTATTTTCAGACCTGACAACACAGCGGCCAAATCTGACTCAATTTTCACTCATCATAAAATTCACAGATGCAACATTAAGTTTAATTGCCACCAAGTTAATGTGAGAAAAATAGTATCTTAGCTCGAGAGTGCATCGGTGAACAAATACAGCTACTGCAAAATGCAGCTAGTGTTATCGACCCATACATAAGCTTGTTTTAAAACAAAGACTGTGACAGTTGAGCACTCCAGCCCAGATGCTACATGGCTACGTAAATGTAATTTCACACATGTATACACATATTTGTGTATGCATGAATTTCATTATATGGATGGAGAACTTATTTCCAGGCATAGCCACGTACATTACTTTTTTGTTTAGCCACAGCCAGGGCTGCTCCCTTCTTTCCGTTGTCTGCACGGGATCCTTTCGCTCATCGAGTTTTCCTCGTGAATACCTCGCTCCTAAAAGTAAGAAGACAGGCAACTTCAAATCTTGCTTTCATCCTTTGTTTGATGAATTCCCTGTACGCATGGAAAACGCTACGAATGACAAAGTGGAGATGAAATTAAAGATCCATTCAGAACTTGCTCCTTTTTACGGACTGAAGTCGCCGTTGTTTAAAAAAATGCATTCAAAATAGTTCTAACTGACACTAAACCAGCAACAGGCTTCTATGTAACGGCGTCGCATACTCGCTTACGAGATTAGCAGGAACCAAATATAGGGCTCTGAGATTTTTCTCTAGGGAAGTGGATTGTATAAGGTGGCTTCCTGTCGCCTTCCTCATTGATGGTGTTTTTATCGTGACACGTGTAGAATTCGAAGTTACAACCCTTGTGATATGAGTGCCACTACACCACCGCACCACTAGCCCACTATATCATCATCATCATGGACGGTTGACTCGATTTCGAATCGTCGTGGCCTCTTTCACGAATCATCGCCAAACTTTTCTTTATTTAGCTTGCTGTACCATTGCATGGATACCACCACAGGCTTTTGTAATGTCGTCTCTAAAGCGTGTCTTGGGCCAGCCCCTTCCTATCGGACCATACACTGCACCCGGTAGGAGGGTCCTGCTGAGTCCTCCTTCTTCTGTAATGATGTGACCACTAGCCTACTTTATACTCACAAACAAATACTGCTGTAGAAACTTAGTGCAATCTATTAGCAACGGTGTTCATCTGTTCTGTATTCTGAAGGACAAATGATTCGAAACTTTGTTGGCTCTATCGTATTCTCAAGTAAGGTCTTTAGAGATGCCTAAGATAGCTGGTGATGAATGTACAATCTCATTGGTGAAGTTGAATCCCCATTGGTTCATGATTAAAAGGTGATCTATGACAAAGACGTTGGGACAACGTCTCGCAAAATCCATCCCCTTGAAAACTCGGACCTTTTTCTTGCTTTTTGATAAGCTTGGAATCGAAAATACCACGCAGAAGGCATGCACTTCCCTGGAAAAAACTGGAAGCCCTGTCTTTGGTTTTTTTTTAAGATCGGAGTCAACTATACCATGAAATGTAAGGCCTTGGCCAAAATAACATTGCAAGTCAGTTGCATGATAATTTTAGAGGCGCACGGTCCTTCCAGCATGCCAAAATCAATGTACATACTGTGTAAGTCAGGTAAAAGTGCAGGACATTGTGTCAGAATGGTCAAAATTGAAGGAGATAGTATCATGTTGCTGTCTATACGCGGTCTGTATGGCAAAATAGATGCATGAAAAAATCGATGATTGTGTGCAACTAGCTGGCTAATGTCTCCTTAGAACAGCTGGAGACAGAAATATGAAATGTGCGATCAAGAATTGTAGTTTTGTTTGTTGCAGCCGGACGAGTATTGATTGGCAGTGACAGTTTTACAGTGATGCAGTTGGCTACCGTTAAGCAATTTCAATGCAATAGTCAAAAGAGGACATGTCTACTGCTAGCATGACACTTTTATATCGTCTATGAATGTATATCTGGCAAAATTTCCATATGTTCAGGTCAGCCAAAAATCGCCAAAATGCTTTAACAGAGGAAAGAAGTTCAAACTGAGATGTTTTAACTGCATCTTTTGGTCAGTATTTAGATTTTTGACTTGATGGTGTGATAAATGAAATCACGGATATATTGATCAAGTCAGCTGAAAGTATGGCAGTTTTAGTGGAAGGGTCAACTTACTACTGCAAAACATTCTTTGGTGAACATCGAGGCTGGATACAACTTTCACTCCGCAGGCCTATGAAAGCAAATCAATTTGAGGAAAGTTTTGATACAGTAACTTAACGTTCACAACAGATTGAATCAGGACAATTGGCTGCGTCTTGTTCATTCCTAAAGTTGAATTTTTCCTTATCTTCAGATATGACTCACACTACCTTGCTTAGCAGTATTGATGCTGTTGAAGTTGTCGAAGGAGGAAGGATGTGTCATAAAAGAGGAAAGAAATCAAAGCACAAGCGAGGAGGAAGTTTTTCAAAATCAACTCCTTTATGAGGATCAAAATTATGCTCTTTTTAGTCTATTTATCAGGTTTCCATTTTGAAAGCATTTTGCTCGTTTTGCAGAGCAACAACTTCTCATCGAACATATTATCCCTTAATTTCTTTTACCATCTTCCTGATGCATTAACAATTTTGCAACTAGATGGATGGCCTATCGCTAAAAATGTTTTTCGACTCCAAAATGGTCCGATCGTATGCAAGTAGGGAGTGAAGAAGATATAGCTAAGTGATGTAGTGTGAACAGAAGATCTATTCGGTCTGATTCACCCCGGAGAGTTTCAGTCGAAAAGCTATCCGGTATAGTGTGAAGGCGGTATAGTGTGAAGGCGGTATAGTGTCGAGGGAGGCTAAGAGGAGAGGGAGAATAAATATAGATTGTGTGGAAGCGCGAGAAATGCTTTGCTGAAATTAATGCTTTTGCTCTGAGTTTCTCTTTAATCGATCATAGACTTTGTCAAGAATCGATCGTAGATTTTGACAAGAATTAATCTTAGATTTCTTCAAGCTTACACTGAAGAAGCATCCCGCTGTAGCATGACTGTGTCTTTTACAGCAAGCAAAAAGACTCTCTGCGTCCCTGGTCACCAATTCACCAACTTGAAACGTTCGTAGCTGCAATGAAAAAAAAAAGATCATTCTTAGACAAAGACATAGCAGGGAAAAAACTAACTGTTTCAAATGAAATGTTTTTTAGAATTTCAAGCAGATAGGGGTCTTACTAATAAGAGCGTTTTTTCGCAAGACTCGTTTAGGATCACAGAATGTAGCCGAGATAATGATGAGGCAGTCTACCAGAAAGTAGATAAACGGAAATCATTTAAGTTCTCATTCTCCACTACGGGCTTCTTTCGATTAGGAAGCACCTGGAGGCTTTCTCTTTGCTCCTCCAGGCTCAATGACTCAATCAGTGCCTGAGGCAGCGACAGCAATTTGATTTTGCTCTTCTTGAGTGCCTGCTCTAAACTATAACCGTATCACGACAGACAGAACAGTATATCATCGGAACCAATATTAGAACAGATATTTTAGACATGTACACTATAATTTAGGTTCTTCGATTAGCTCCCGGTTTGTCTGACAATGAAGCTAAGGAATAAATACATTAACATCAACATTGTAATTTCCATCCCTAACTGTTAGTTATATTGCAGAATTGAGCAGCGCACAAGGCGGCAAAGGGTAATGTTAGCTGACAAACCAGCACAATGAGATATGCAGCAAATCTCTCAAAGGTCATCATTGGTGCATTCTTGAATGCATTTGAGATGCAAATTAAAATTCCCTGATTTTCTAACAAAACATAAATAAAAATAAATGAGGGGTTTATTGATCATGCTGATTGCAGGAGGGAAACAGAAATTTTGCAGTGGAAACAGATTTCGATGCTACGCAGAATAGAGATTGGACGATGTTTGACAGTGGCCGAAAAAAGACTATGATGTTCTATGCTATGGTGGGTGTTGGATGCAAAGGCTTTCCTTTGATGCTATTATGATGCCAGTTTATATGCGATACCAAAGTTTTCCGTCTCAAAAAATTCACTCCGAATTATTTTTGGGGAAAAAGAAGATACGACAATAATGAAGATAATGATATGTTGAAACGGATCATCGATCTCAAGATGATAGAAAAGTGTCGCAAAGCAAAGACGAAACTTTTGGGAACGCTGGACAGAAAATTGAACTCAGTTGACAAATATGAATAGTCTATCGAGGTAACTTCCTTACCAGATGCAACCTACAAAATAGGCGATCTTATTGAGCAAACGATAGTGGCAATCATAAAGAATGTTCAATGAATGTAAATTGCCTTGATAAAGAGGGGACACATTTCGACTCTTCCGTCGTCTGTCAACACTCGCTCTGTAACGTCACTTGTTGAAAGAGAAATTGTTCGGTCGTTTAGAGAATTTGATTTCTCATAAAAAATAAGGCTGATCGGTCGGATAGGCCTAATGTGTGTATCAATCGAGCTACGAGGAATTCCATCGCCTTTTCGGCTTCTCTAAGCAAGGGGAGCTCTTTTTGCTCAGATGTAGTGCCACAACTGCCATTAGCTCTTAGGTTCTTTATCCCATAGGGTATTTGACCAGCCCTTGCTGCTCATGAGTCGAGTGATCGAGGACCGGTTTCGAACCCGGATTTTGAGATTCATAAGCGAACACTGATTTCACATGCACTTTGAAATGCAGAAAACTCTTTTAAAGCGCGTCAAAGTATTATCTAGGTGCTGCTGTAAAACGCTGCATTTTCAACATTAAGTCGTACTTGCATTTTCGCAATTTATGTTTATATCCGATGCAGGATTTTCGGGTTCTGAAGTGACACGCCCCGATAGCACAAGGGTACCAACATCTACTGTTGAGATTTCCAGGGTTAATTCCTCATTTGGGTCGGCTTTCCGCTTATTGAGTAACAGTTTCAGCTGCAAAATAAAAATAGTCCCATCACATTGCATAATTTTTCTCACTACAGAACAGGATCTCTTCTCGCCGCTTTGAGTTCATGACGAAAAATGAAGCACAATGCTAGGTGGATGGTTAGAATATGGTAATTGAATATGCAATCGAGAAATTATATATTGTCATATATCAAAAGAGGCAAAACAGATGCCGCAGCTGGCTATTTGTCAAGATTGCTGAGCATAGATGTAATTCATAGGTCACCGTTATTATCGTGGATCTCTTTAACGCTGTCCTCAGACGATGATTAGTATTAAAACATTGATTTAGCAATTATATATTGAATGAAGAAGCTAAAAAATCGTATGAAACATAAAAAGATTGTTGATGAAAGTTACAGCTGTCTTTCCGTGCACTATTCAATGGATGTTGAATTAGACAGCTCATTTATAACTGTCCATTAACCTAAATTTTACTTAGATGTAAGAAAACTGCAAAGATTTGGATATTTGAATCGTGTTTACTGCTTCCATCATTGATTTGCAATAGCTCATTCGATTTTGTACCTCGTGCGGCAAAATGTTGGATTCACATTCTGCACGGGTCACCATCGTAACACCATTTGAGATGAAGAATTGAAATCAATTAATGACTCCCTTTTAACTTTCCCAGCCCACTCTACCTCTTTTCCTTTTATGGAAAAGATTAAGCATTTTTTTTGTTGTTCTCAATCACAAGGATGAGCGATTTATCCAGCTACATGAATTATACTAATTCAGATATTTAAAGATGAGGCCCTGTTCACTTGGAAATGGTTCTCGTGTGCACCCTCTATATTCATAAACTGAACATCAACATGAACAGCCTAGATAAATAAATAAAACAGATGCGATAATGCTATATCAAATCACATCATGCTGTCTAAAACGTAATTAGCGAATTGTATTAAATTATCATGTTAGAGAGAGAAATATATAAATATATATTTATATATATTTATATGCTGAAAGAGAGAGAGAGCCTTGAGAGAGAGCCTTGAGAGAGAGAGAGAGAGAGAGAGAGAGAGAGAGAGAGATGAAGTTAATTGTGAAGTTGCTGGTCTTCCCTCTTCAGAAGTGCCATCATCAACTCGAATGAATTGCACATGAGTATGTTCAGCACTTGCAGGAAACGTCTTTGTGACAGTTTCAATGGGCGCTTATGAAGGGAAGAGAATACAGTGTGACTAGTGCCTCAGCTCTGAATCGCATAGCGGAAAACAGGACCAATTGGAGGCGCCTCGCTGCTAAAGCATCCATCACAGTACCACAATGACCTCCCAACAGTCAAGGGATGACATGACATGACATGACATGACATGACATGACATGACATGACATGACTGTCATTGTGTGTCGTTATCGAAACAGCGAACTCATTTTGGTTAAGGCGGAAAAGTTCATTAGAACAACATACGCACATCATTCTGCTTCTTCAGAACTTTGAATGATTTCACAGACGCAAATACTTTGCCACTCTCCCGTAATTGATACATCAAAATGCTGCAAAACAAGAAAGCTTTGAAAGCTGAGTCTGCACCTTCGTTTAAAAGGTGGAAGCAATCTTAGGCGGGAGAAGGTGGATACATGTGGACATGAATAAGATGAGTTGTTATTTATGAAGGTGGGCCATGAAATCAGTTTTTTCACATCAATCTTCAGTGAATGAATAGGTTGCTGGCAAACTTGGGATTCTACGGCTGAAGATTGGCTATCTACAACGACCTGCTACCGACAAGGCTCAACCCATCGATCAGCTCTCAGAGTGTTGCAGCGTGATAATGGATCCTTGGCTGCAGAAACTGACTTCTATCAAATGATTTTTGATCACTGGAATAGCTGCATTATTCGCCCCCCAAGAAGAACGTGGAGTTGCTAGCAGAGTGAAGACTGGTAGAGTTCTGCTGCAAGGCAAAGAGAGAGGATATTTAAGGTCACAACGGACACCCGTGAAACAATACACAGTGCTGGTCATACTTGTCCACGGATATTAGAAGCTACAGATGAACTTAATGTCTAGAAATTCTCTCTCTGGTGGCACATGCAAATTCGTTCGGAGCATTGTGTGAGATTTTAAATCTCTCCATGAATGCAGGTGACTTGCATGGCTAACATTCTTAAGCTCTATCCGTTCTTCATTCTCATTATCACATAGCTCGTCAAGCTGTGTTCCCAGCTGGCGATTCTTTAAAGTTCTTTAATATTTTGTCGATGTTATTTTTGCAATTTTTGCTGTCGTTTTTTTGCTGTTGCTGTTGATATTACTGCCCATATCGCTTTCGATTCTTCGCAACCCAACTGCTGGGATCATGTATGAAATGCATTACTAGTTGCGGTCCCAAGACAGGATGAGGGAGGATTGTAGGTGGAAAGAGGGGCATCGAACGGTAAAATTCAGAAGCTCCCACGTGAGGCTACATAATATGTCGGTTTGGAGCGCGCTATCCGTATGTCAACCATCTAGCCGACTTGCTAGCTAACCGACTATCTTACTAACTAGCTATCTAACTAACTAACTAACTATCTAACAATCTAACTGGCTAACTATCTTACTAACTAGCTATCTAACTAACTAACTAACTATCTAACAATCTAACTGGCTAACTATCTTACTAACTAGCTATCTAACTAACTAACTAACTATCTAACAATCTAACTGGCTAACTATCTTACTAACTAGCTATCTAACTAACTAACTAACTATCTAAAAATCTAACTGGCTAACTATCTTACTAACTAGCTACCTAACTAACTAACTAACTATCTAACAATCTAACTGGCTAACTATCTTACTGACTAGCTATCTAACTAACTAACTAACTATCTAACAATCTAACTGGCTAACTATCTTACTAACTAGCTATCTAACTAACTAACTACCTATCTAACAATCTAACTGGCTAACTATCTTACTAACTAGCTATCTAACTAACTAACTACCTATCTAACAATCTAACTGGCTAACTATCTTACTAACTAGCTATCTAACTAACTAACTAACTATCTAACAATCTAACTGGCTAACTATCTTACTAACTAGCTATCTAACTAACTAACTACCTATCTAACAATCTAACTGGCTAACTATCTTACTAACTAGCTATCTAACTAACTAACTACCTATCTAACAATCTAACTGGCTAACTATCTTACTAACTAGCTATCTAACTAACTAACTATCTAACCATCGAACTAGCTAACTATCCTACTAACTAACTAACGAACTATCTAACTAGTTAACTATCTTACTAACTAGCTATCTAACTAACTAACTATCTAAATGCCACCTTCGAGAACACGAAAGTTTGCAGCTCTCTCTCTCTTGCTAAGTACATCTATTTTTGACTAACATGTTGGTCTCACCGTAGTTCTTAAATTCAAGCCAGTTCTTTACATTTCTTTACTAGGTGTCTTTACCAATCACTGTACTTAATTTTGGGATAGCACAGGAAATAGATGCCTATGATTCTCCTTATCGACCCCCAGACCTCTCGCCCTCCCCCACATCGGAATCAATTGTTCTTGACTCATCACAGGCCTATCCAAAATGGCCACTGCTTCACTAACTCTTTGTTTGCATAAGGCCAGAAGATCATCTGCGTGTCACCCCTGTTTCAGCTTCCACCCTGTCAGCGCAGGGAACATCTCTATGCTTAATTTGCCCAAGGGATGAGCTTTTAGCAAAAGCGGGATTTTTCAACAAGAGCTTCGTCGTGGGCCTTAGCATGGCTGTGCGTTATATCGGTCCGAATCCCTTCCATCGACTTTAGCTTCAGAAATAACGAGCAATTTATCTAATTCATCCGGTTTGATCCAATTGATCCCAAGGCTTCCAAACATTAGCAGGTTTAGAACACGCATTAGTCAAGTCACACATTCGATAAACCATACAGCATCAGGTTTCCATCCGACCTCGAGAAAGGAATTCCGTGTTTATCAAAGTAAAAGATAGAACCATGAGCATACTGCATACCATACCTACATTGTGGGTACATCTTGTCAGTAATTTTAAAAAATATGGAGAATCTCGTTTGCCCTTTTTCACAGAGTTCATCACGTGTTGGCCCTAGGAATAAGTTGAACAGCATGATTGCATAGCATCAAATGCTTTCTACCTAGCTGTATGTATAGAAACAGTTACATACACACACACATATACATATATATATATATATATTTGTTATGTATAAATAAATAAATATATGATGTGTAATATTATATATTTCCACACACACATACACACAAACATATATATATGTTTATATACATACAGCTAGGTAAAAAGCATATATATATATATATATATATATGTAAAATATCTATATATATATATGCATATATGCATAAATATATATAAAATATTAAGATATATTTATATATTTATATATGTCAATATATATGTGTAATACATATTTCACATATATCGGTGTATATGCAAAGGTATTTTTCGACCATGGCAGGGGCTATGGCCAGGGCTCTGAGTTTTTGTCTTGAATGGAAATTCACCGTTGTCTTGTACAGACATCATAAAAGTGCTCTTAGCAATAAATTTAACTTCCTTACTAAAGATGTAGCCCTGTACAGATAGGATTGATGACTTTATTTTTCCAGTCAAAAAACGCAAAGAAATATATGAAAGGAGTGTAAACCTGTAGAGAACTTATCGTTAAGCCTGAACACCCCTTCTCCACAATACATGGATGAATACAGATCGTACTCTTTGCCACGTATGAATGTTTCACCACTGCAGACAACCTTCAGGAAAATACATGAGTTAATAAGACTGATCATAGATAGATTTAAATTATAGCTTAATGGGATTCAGTAAGATATTTCAATTCCTCATTTGTTCTCTATTTCGAGCACATAATGACCTGCGGCGGCATCAACTGCACCAACGAAAACCTCAGAACACTGGACGAAACTGGCAAGACGAGAATCAGACAACTGATGGCCCCGTACTGATTTGACAGGAACAGGATCTCAAGTGCTGAAAAAGCTAGATGAATGGATCTGACTCCATTCTCATCAACAAGATGTGGTGAAGATACATGCATATATAAGCATAGTTTCAATAGAATTGCACACCGCAGTCAAATTTGAGGGTAGTAAAAGCCGACTACAGGGTTCATTCAAGTTTACTCCAAAAGTGAGATTCGTTGAAAGTATGTGTCAAAGTGAAGTACACCTAAGTAAACTGAATAGCACACTCGGCTTCGAACGCAGAAGGAACGAGAAGGAGGGCTGCCAGCTTCATTTCTTGGCATGTGGATATTCATGAGGTTGCTTCTCGTTGCCTCATTCAGCGGCATCTTTCGTTGTGAACCATGCAAGGTTCATACCCACGACCCGTCCGTCATTGCTACTGCATTGAAACGATGCATTTAAAATTTGAATCGCTTTCTTCTGCTTCCTCTCGTGGTTTGCATTGAAGGATTCATTAACATCTTCTTCACACTCCTTTTACATTTCACGTCACTGTTCATGCTAGAACATCTTTAACACTTACGAAATGTGCAAGTTCAGTTACTGCTGCGTCGCATCCTCGATTTAGAGCGAGCGAAGCACGAGACATATGGACACATGAGGCATATGGAAGAATCGAACTGATAACCTTTGAAAATGCTTTCGTCCGTTTAAAGTAGTCTCTTTTATCAGGTAGGATTAAGTAAATTCTGCCTTCAACTTACTTAAAAAGAATTTTGCAACTTCTTTGATTTTTTATTTGGCTGAAGACCAATTTGCAACAGCATCCCTATATTTTGATAATGATCAGTAAAATGAGCTTTCTTGCGAATGCGGCAAGAGAGCCTCTTCATGAACCATTTTGCAAGTCAACCAGCAGCCTAGGCTTTCCTTTTGAGCAATTTTCATGATACAGGAATTCTCCTTCAGATCTTTATTTTCAAAGGTAAATTTAAGCGCTCAATGCTAGTGATTGTAAACAACTGTGTTGCATACTTGATTTCAAGGGTAGCAGAAACCAGAGACAGGGCTCAGAGTTATTTCTAGGGAATTGGACTATATGAGGTGGTGTCATGTTGTTTTCCTCAGCAATGGAGTTCTTATTGTGACACGTTTAGGATTGTGTTGCATACTTGATTTCAAGGGTAGCAGAAACCAGAGACAGGGCTCAGAGTTATTTCTAGGGAAGTGGAATTCATGAGGTTGTGTCCTGTTGTTTTCCTCAGCAATGGAGTTCTAATTGTGACACGCTTAGGATTCGAACTCACAACCGCTGTTTCATTAGTCCACACGCTTGGCGGCAGCAACAGTCTCTAAGTTGAGTTAGATGAACGAATCTGACAGATGTTTTGGAAGTGACTGTCATCATGTTGAAGATGAACAATCCGTGCTAAGCAAGATGTCACAAATTGGTGAAATTGAGATGACGTTGAAAAAACTTTAAAAAGAAGGAAGAAAAGTCTTCACCTCAAACAGAAACTCATTCAATCCATCTCTTGGTTTATTGTAAATTATGATCAACTCTGCTTTACTTCCGGGCTGTTAAGATAATATAAATCAATATTCTGCAATTATGAAAAATGGATCACTAAAAGATCAAACCACCACAAAGAAAATCAGATACTAGAAGAATATCTATGTTTTTCTCGATCTCTGAGCAAGCTCATTTTATATCGGTTCAAGGGACATAAGATGAAGGAGCTGATGTGAAGGCGAGAACCAGGGACGTGTGTAGGCACTGTTTTAGGCAATGGTGGGCCAAGGGCCTAGATCTAGGCCAAGAAACTAATAATGATGAGGACAATCAAGTCAGTAATTTACGACATCTGAATCAGCCACTGAAAGAATCATCGCTCTATGAGCTTGACTTATTATCATGAGATATCCCAGCACTGAAATTTCTTTTCAAATTGTATATCATCGTAAGCTAAAGCATAATTGGTTTTAGAATAGAATCCAATGAAGCATGTGATAACAGCGCTATTTTACAGAAAAAGGACGGCGAAAGACGTTGAAAAGTTATTCACTACTGCTACAGCTGCAAAGTTTCCTTGCATTCTCTCTTAATAATTGATGAAACATGACTAATTCAGCCACTGTCCTTGTGAATGAGTAGAGTTGACATCGATGGGGTGGAGTCCACGATAAACATATTTCCCAAGAAGCTTGGAAACTTTTGAGTGCAGCGATTTTCGTAATGTCAATGATAACTGAGTACCCTAAGTCTGAGGATTTTCTTAAATTTTCCGTCTTACAAGGAACTGCTTGATCGCCATGTATGTGTCGACCGTGATAAAATGGCACTGATGTCCTTAAACATGCAGCATTCGATGGCGACACAGGAAAGCAACTGTTTGCAGGTTGACTTTCTAATGAGATCTCCATATTCGATTTTTGGCCAATTCGCTTCATTTTGAAATTATTTAACCAAGGTGCAAGCAAATTCAGTGCAAATACTATTTTGAAATTGGACCTGCATCAAGCAATCAACCTTATAGATCTCTCTCCGTTTGCCTGTCAACTCCTTGCTTCCTTTGCTAGGGCTTTGCATAGGTCACCATAGCCTTTCCCCAACATAACTCATTAACTCACTAAAAAATGTGATTGAAAAATTGGAGAGTTTCATAATCCTTTCTAGCCTCTAGTGAATGCCTTGAAGGTGTTCATTTGCCCAAGTACTGAGCTTCTTTTTAGCGGTTTCTTATGACTAAGGAAACGTGCGAAGATACAGTTGCTGTCATAGTCGAAAGAGTTTACGCACACTGTGCTGAGGGACGCGGTCTCGATTCCCCGTTATCTCTCCACCTGATGTTTGCTGAGGGCAAGAAATCAAACTAGCTAGCTCACCTGCCAGACTTGGGCTCAGGATGTCCTCTCTTTAGAAAAGTGCTCCCCTAACCTCACGCGAGTGTTGGTCTTAACAGCAATTAGGTACTGTCAACAAACGTTCGACTGAATTTGATACTAACTGGCATTCTCCTTACCTCAAATTTCGTTTTAGGCATCAGAAGATCAATCTTGATATCTGAGGCTAACTTCGACTTAATCGTACTGGTTTTCTTTGCAGAGCCTTCTGATACCTGAAGCGACATGTCCGGAAGAGTGACTTTAAGCACTATTAATACGTTATTATCATTGCAAAACGTGAAAGAATATGAATGGATGAAGAGATAAATGAAAGAATGAATTGATTAATGGACAAAAGGATAAATGAATGAATAAATGAATGGATAAATGAATGGATAAATGAATGGATGAATGAATGGATAATTGAATGAATAAATGAATGGATAAATGAATGGATGAATGAATGGATGAATGAATGGATAAATGAATGGATAAATGAATGAATAAATGAATGGGTAAATTAATGGATAAATGAATGAATGAATAAATGAATGGATAAATGAATGGATAAATGAATGAATAAATTAAATAGTTAATGATTGTGGGGTCAATAAGGCAATATCGGAGGTTGATTTACAATTGAATCCTTTTTTTTTATATTTGAGATTGAAACATTTTTTGTAACAGATTACCTGATTTCCAACATTTTGGTATTTTGAGCGAGGCTTTTCTTGACTACCTAAGTACACGAATGAGAAGGTATAATGCAATTGAACATTTCTAGAATGTCCTGCCTATCTTATTCTTGTTAGCTTCATTTCAAATTAGAAACAAGCCACTTTATACGGGGAATTCACAAGCTTTCGCCACTGATTTTTACCCGTAGAGTGGATAAGGGGGTCAAGAAAAAGCATGCCTCCAGTTTCAAAATAGATGGCAAACCGAATGTACTCAGATTCGATGGAAAAATCTATTCGAGTTGCACTTTTTACCAGGGAAACTTTGGTGAATTTTAATGGCACTGGACACTGCTTGTAAAAGTGGAACTTTTTTTGATGTTAGATTAGCCCTTCAGTTTCGTCATAGTATTTCGCAATCATAGTATTCTGAAAACTATTTCTTCTATTCTCTTTTCTATCGTTAAGCAAAATCTTGCCAGTGCCTCTGATTTTTACGGCACTGACGCCGAAGAATTTATATGTTGGACAAAAAAGTCGAGGCACATTCAGAAACCAATTTCCATATCAAAGTTGAGAAAATCTGATAGTTTACCGTCATGCGTATTTCCTATGTGAACAATGATCTTCGTCTCCTGTTTATCTATCTTGAATATCACCATATGCTTGCCTTGCTGCATTGCATTTTGTGTTGAAAAAGATACATTCGCGAAGCCTGATGGTAAGAAACAACGTGAAGCTTGGAAAGCATTATTTTTTCATAGAAATGCAATGCTATGCAAAACCTGCTGCAAGACCTTCATTGCCTGGCAAGTGATTCTCTACTTTGCATTATATTCAATTATTTCAATATTTTACTACTTTTGTCGCTTTGAATAGCTAAGTAATATATGTTATAATATGCGACCTTGATTTACACATACTATGTACCTTAGATATTGCACAAAAGAGCTAAAGAAAAATTTTTTCCATGCTAATGACCTTCTCATCAGACCTCAACTGTAGCATCAGCATGTCAAATAATGCCTGTTATTAAGCCTTTTCCAACGTTTCATGATTTGATAGGCGTCGGAGGAAAAGTTCTTCAGTGTGATGACATTTTTCTTCAGCTCTCTTGCGCCGTATTGAAATGTTTTTTGACCAGCCATTTTTCCAACAAATCAATTTTTGAATCTGGATTCTTTTTTCTAGTGAGTTATGTTTAGGCAAAGGCCATGGGGGCCTATTCAAACCCCCAATAATGAAAGATGGAAGACGGCAAATGGCTAAGAGGGCAAGTTGCAAAATTCGGGCAGGAAGGAGAAGACAGGGTGCTACATAACTTGTCCGTTTTTCATCTTTTTCAGTTTAACAGGGCTCGTCTGGAAGCAAGTGGCTTGAGATCCTGGCTTGGAATTATGCTAAAGTATCACTTTAAATAAGTATCTTCATAAACACTCTAGGGTAATGCTAATGACTATAATACAACAGTCATTTCACAACCAGCAGGTAGAAATCAGGAATCATTTTCCTCTGAGGTGATTCATTAGTAGGTAGTAGACTTGAATTTAAAGGCTTGTCTTCTCTGTTGTTCACATTCCATAATAATCTATCCTCTGCTTATCCTATAAATTTCTAGTTTGAGTAAAGTTGATAACATGTATCTTGTTAAAATTTGACAAGATCTTGTTAAGGCGAGATCGTGGTTATAAAGGGCTAGCAATAAAGATTTTACCATCATCCAAAGCGAGCTCTCGTTTATAATCAATGACACCACCAAATTCGTCCTAAAAGGTTAAGATATGATTTTCTTACAAACAAGAGTTTTATCTAGCAAAGACATCCCGAAATATCCTGAAGCTAGATTTTATAACTTAAGCGATAAGAACATATGTAGTCATGATCGAGCGATTAAAGCGACTGATTCAAAATCGGTTGTCTAGTTCCGGGACAGTCGAAAAGAATTTCGACTCTTTAATCTCTTCAGGCACTGTAGCGTAATGTTTATACACGTAAACTTTGGTTTGGCGAGCTCAAACCCTGTATGTCCCATAAGGAAAGCTCTATTGGTAACAAAGACATAGGGTAACCAACCCATGCAGTACGCTTAATTGGAAAAATCTCTTAGCCTTCTCTGGATTTTGCCAAACTCGAAATTTCAAATGCTATTCAACTTCTATGTTTTTCATATACAAATGATTATAGATAAATGTCATAAGCAGACATTTGGACACTGCGCAGTTTGTTTGCTTATCGAGCAGTGTCCAGGTCCTTCTCTCGATGTGACCACACATGATTCCTACGCTATGAATTACCGAGCAAGCGCTGACAGCTCTCCTCACCCTAAGTAGAAGTTTAGCTGAGGATGGATTCAAACCACCGACCATAGGATCAATGCACCAAAATCTTACCGTTGAGCTGAATTGTAAGGAAACTAAATTGATGAAATGAGGAAATGACGTCATTGGAAAAGCGCAATCATGAAGTGGTATATTCAGTTGATCTTTTGATGCAAAACTTGAAATGAAATCGTAAGGTATTCGTGTGGATGCATTCTATTCTCGAATCTAATCCTGCGAAGCAGTGAGTGTCATAGAAACTGCACTAATGTAAATACCGATGTCATTCGTAATTTAGCTCATATGTGGTGATACTTTGATATGCATATAAAGTTACTAAAAGAAAAATATGACTGGCGAAATCGGAGTCCTGCATCAGATCTCGGCTGATCTTGGGATAGTATACACTACGCAGGAGGTTGACACGGAATTTTCATAGAGGTGTACAATGTGAAGATATCTGCTATACAAGGTCTCAGGAGCCTAGCTATGCAGTTTCGGTCACACAAGAAGATACGCAAGAGCCCAGAAACACCATCGTGTTATGCTTCGTTGGTGGTAAACAGTCATGAAGTGGTCCTAAGCGACGATAGAGTGAGAGCATCCAGCATTTCACTGATAGAAATCTGTGTAACGTAATAAAATCTGCTAAATTTTTCAGCGTATGGAGACAGACATTCAGTCATGACTGACTATCCGACAACTGCCGTCTGTGTAGCATTGACGAAAAGACGATGAGATATGCTGCATTTAATAGAAGCAATGAGATAATCGCAGCGAGACAGGTTAGCTGAGCATGAGAAATATCATGCTGTACAGAGTATTAGAATCAAGATATCTGAGTCATTCTCTTGTTACCAATATAGAGACTTCCCTTGGGCTACACTGATCTCTTCAGCTTTGGCTTTGATGAGATTACAGTAAAATACATATGTATTTACACAGGGTAAACTCGTCAGGAAAAGAAATATTCTCATGAACAAGAGCCCTTAAAGAATCAAAATAGAAATTTAATAAAAAGATTACGCGTTAAGTATATATGGCTTTGATTGCTAGATTGCATATAATTCTCACTTACCACTAAGGCCAGGCTTTGAACCTAGAAATAGATTTCAACACGTTCTTGTTACAATTAAAAAATGCATACATCTATCTACCTATCTACCTATCTATCTATCTATCTATCTATCTATCTATCTATCTATCTATCTATCTATCTATCTATCTATCTATCTATCTATCTATCTATCTATCTATCTATCTATCTATCTATCTATATATGCATATATATGCATATATATGCATATATATGCATATATATGCCTAAATATGCCTATCTATGCCTATCTATGCCTACCTATGCCTATCTTTGCCTATCTATGCCTATCTAAAGTTAGGTATCATGCAAAAAGAGGAAAACCCCTTCGCAAAGTTGGTCATAAAAAGTGCAACACACTGGCGAATACTGTCATGAAAACTGAACACCTTACATCAATTCAAGAATGGCATGGCTGCAACATCAAAAGATCATGGGAAACATTCCGTCAGGTTTCAGATGTAAAATCAAATGAGACAGCATTCACAAAAGAAAGAATTTAATTCCTGCATTGCTCTCAAAATTTTATTGTGAGTTCCATCAAAAAAGGGGAACTGGATAATCATTATAACACACATTTACAAGTGGAAGCGATTAGCTGTGGCCATAAATTGGGAGAAGAACACGCTTGCCACTAGCAACCTTACCACTAATTAGGTAACTCAATAAATGGTCTGGCAGATCAATTGATTTAATTCTTTATCAGAAATAATGGTTTTCACGTCCTGTTCGGTAACTTTTGCTCCTTTGGTGAATTGAAGGCTGTAAATTGTCATTGTGGTTTTTTCTAGACTGTTGGTTGTGCACGATTCGAATCTTCTTCCTTTGGCTGGGAAGTGCCGCCAGGTCATCTTAGTAATCGGCTCTGTGCAGAATTGCCAATAAGTTTACAAGCCTTCTGCAAAGCTTAATCATTCATCCCTAGAACATCCAACTTATGGAACGTCTTGCTTTCCTCTTGCTTTCCTGAATCTTACAACTTGCCATCTTTCACATCCTAAACTTGATCGGATCTCTCTCTCCACTTAGCCTCTCACTTTCTTCTTTCTTCCTTTGTTTGGGCCTTATATAGGCCACCATGGCCTCTCCCCAACATAACTCACTAAAAAAAAGCCTAATCATTTGAAATACCGCTGTCTTTGATGCGAAATACCATCGCAAACTACTTGATCAAAAACTTCTTCAATATGGAAAAAGATTCTAAAAAATACTCCATCCAAAATATTTTTAAAAGATCACTTGATAAATCTTATTTCTTCTCGTCGATGCTTAGGGTAAAACATGACATAGGTCTGTCTAGGAGACCAGTGGCAGCGGGCTATCTCTCTGTCAGGTAGAATATGGCTCAATACCTCCAGCTTGATCCATTCAAACTTATTTGGCACATTTTGCTTCCCCACTTATCTATCACCCAGCACTTTAAGAAAGAGCATGGTGGCTGAAACGCATTGCAACTTGCTAAATTTTCACCACATTTTAGCATTCACTACGTTGGTACACCCGTGTGGCCCAAAGGCTAAAGATTCGGATCAGAGTACATGTCTATTTACAATTAAACATTAAGCATTGAGTATGATTTGCTGTCTACGGGAAGATGGCAAGAGGAAGACCAAAGAGGAGATGGAGAGATAACCTGGAAGAGAAGCCGGCATTGAGTAGATGAGGAAGGCATTGGACAGAGAGAATTGGCGTTTGTTGGGGAGGCTGTCGGCCTGCAGTGGCCTGAATGGCTGATAATGATCATGATGATGATGATTTGCCGTTTACTTATCATAAGAATTGAAAGCATTTTATCAGCCTTATTTTGGAGGTCTTTGTAGCGAGTGAGGCATTGCATTAATTTGTTATGTTGGCTATTAATGTCGTGCACCTATATTTCTTGCTTCCTATCCAGATCGCGTTGATTTTGTCGACTTTTTTCAACGCATTTGTTTTTCTAGACTCTTTCCATTTGGGAAACAATAACGATTGACATTTTTGGCTCGTCTAATGTTGTTATAGCAGCCTGAATCGAAGCAGATGGTCACCCTCTAAGCTCGACTCCAAACCAGCACCTGGGCAAGATTTTACAAAAGTAAACCAGAGTACTGGTCTTGAAAATCATCTTGACAAGCCTACTTTGCTGCTTCTGTGTTTTTGAAAAGGTTTGAGATAGCCAAAACGTCAACTAACTATACGCAGTAATTGACTGAAAAGACAGCGTCCTCTGGAAGCCTTCACTACTGCTACCAGAATGCGTTGCGGTCACGTGCCTATGTTACATCATGAAAGGGAAAGTCTATTTGACGTTGTGCAGTGTCCCTTTGTTACAGATTAATGTTGCTTGTTAGATTGAGAGTTAATATACGGAAAAAGTCCCGAGGTGAAGATTGTATTTTAGAGGAAAGAGCAATTCACTGACCAAACTGGTTTGCTTCTTAAGCTGAGATATAAAGAGCTAGCCGGTACTTCTCACCATGCTATGAAAGAAGCCAAACATAGGCCAAGAAGCTTGTGTAGAAAGCACGGAATTGAAGCTTCTGTAATATTAGTGAATTCTTACCTTCCCTTCAAATGGCATCGCATACCTGTCCAGAGCCAGTACCCATAGTTTAACTGAAAGACGAGGTTGTCTCAGTTAGGTATTATTCTCACAATAAATGTTTATCAAAAAGATCTTAAATGTAGCCAAAGGTGTAAGGGTATAGTTACATTTTCATAGAAAAAAGGAAAGAATCCGAGATCAATAAAGACTGTTTAGGACTGATGTGTGGAAATCGCAAGATTCCCACGTATCTCTAGCAAATGGTTTATTCTTTTAACAGACATGTGCAAAAACCAAGGAGATCATTTCTGATTAAGATACAAGACGTCGAAAGGCCTCAACGTGGCAATATTAGCTGATTCTCCCGGTTAAGACAAACATGTCATCTTATCCCAATGCATTAATATTTGTCTTCATTGCAACAACTTTTTAGCTTGCTTTGTGCTGAAATGGGACGGTGTCCGAATTAACAATCGGGCTGACAATGAATTTTTGACTGTTTAGGTCCAGCGTAAACGGAAAGCCGGAGTGTGCTCCAAAGCCATTCGTCTCTTCAACAATCCCAACTACACTAAATCTCTCATACCCCTTTGCCATCATCGTTTAGTTGGATATCTTTCCATCTTTTACAGATACTTTCACAGGCATTGCTTTTATGAGCTCAGGGGTTTTATTCCTGTTTCTTTGAGGCGTGTCAGAACCACCAGAAACTTGACTCATTCACACCGTCTCAAAGCTTCACTGCCTAATCCATGAACTTTATCCCACAAATAATCATTTATTCTTAGAACATGCAATTTATGAAACGTCTTGCCTTCTTCTTCCTTTCCCAAATCGTACAATTTGCCATCTCTCAATTCTAAGATCAATAAGCTTGATCTGACACCTCTCTCCTCTTAGCCTTGCGCTTTCTTCATTCTTCCTTTGTTGGGGCTAGGCCAACATGGCGTTTCCTTGACATAACTCGCAAAGGAAAGAAAGAAATAATTTTGGTACCGATAATTTAGATGCGTTCTAGTGCACGCAGTCCCATTTGGATCCATATAAGTGTAAACGTTGCTTGACATCCCCTTTTGAATATCTATGTCGTGGATTTGCGGTTCATAATACGAACACTAATTAAAAGGATTTGAATTTCTATTCATTACCGTTTTCTCCTGGTTGATAATAGCCTTTGTTCGTCTCCGAAAATATCTTGGCTTTCTCCTTCTCGATTCTAATTATTCTTTTTTCTTCCTTGTAAGGATATTGTAACAGCCTTATCACAATCATGGCTAGCCCTTCCTCTACGTCTTTGGATAACTAAAACGAAAGTAAAATATGAACTGAAGGCATTTTCCTATGATTTTCATCTATAGTTTGCAGTCGAAATCTACGTTTAGTTTAGGGTAAAGAGTTTTAATGATCAATTTCTATAGTTCTAGCACCCGATAATCCTTAACAAACCGCGTCTATGGCCCAATGGTAGAATGCTCACTTTGTATGCAGTAGATTGGGGTTTGATACGCAGTCGAGTCATACCAAAGACGTAAAAAATGACACATGCTATTTCCCTGCTTAGCATTCAGCACTTTAGGAAAGAGCATGGGAGTGAAACACACAGTGCTACGAAATGGCCAGCCCCCAATTACAGCACAGCTGTGAAGCCCAAAGAATACTGAGACGGAGATTGGAGCAATTCAATTCCCCAGTAATTGTGAGTGAAGGAACTTCAAATTTGACCTTGAGTCCCTAATAGAGTTGCCGAAGCCGTTAGCATTTGACAAGATACCATCCAACGTTCTTTGTCAGCCATCAAAACAATATTACTAAAGCAAGCTGACGGTCAATTCAATATTTCTATTCTGTATTGAAAAGATTTAGCTTAAACATGATAGATGAAATATAACACAGGTGTGCTTGCAGGAAACAGTGTAGTCGATATTTAATTAGCAAGCGTAAACCAAAGCCACTGCATCCCCAGTACCAGTTCTGGGTTTCAACAGACCGAGAGGGTGGGAGAGACAGAAGTGATGTCCAGATGAAGCTGCCCAGCGCATAGATTTCCATGGTACGGGTGCCAGTGAACGCTCATCCTCAACTGGCACCCCCTAAGTGGCAGCATACTCAAGACGAGGATGAAGAAGCCTGATTAGAAAGCAGTGAAGTAGCGAGAAAGAGGATGTCTGATGTAGGAAGCAAACGGATGGAAAGAACTCTGAGCATGGTTTTAGTCACAGGTGATTCGTATGAAATAAACAATAGAGAAATATGACGTATAAGTAAAGACACGAGCAACAGTAAGAATGTCAGAATCAGAATTATATTTTGTGATTTAGCAGATGTAAAGACATAACATCAAGAATAGTTATATCTTAAAATATCTGACCCTTGTGTCAAGCATTCCTGGAACAACACATGCCAATGGAAACGGCACAGAATGAGAACTGGGCAGAAGATTCACTCGCATCGGCATTTCTATTGCTTTGCTGGTTGACATCGCTTGCAAAGCCCACCAGGAAGCGATGTGACTTGAATCCTAACCTTTTTATAGACCAGTAGCTTAGAGAAATTGCTTTCAGACAAAATGGACCTCTTTGATTTTGCCGAAACTTTGTGCTACCACTTTTTGAAGCAGGCTAAAGGATTTTAGAGAGTTGATTCTGCGTGGAAGAGGAGTAAAAAAAGAAACTACGTTGCATACTTGATTTCGAGCGTAGCAGAAACCAAAGACAGGGCTTTGGATTTTTTCTAGGGAAGTGGAATTTATGAGGTGATTTCCCGTTACCCTCCTTACCAACGGCATTTTAAAAGTGACACATGGAGAAATCGAACTTACAGCCCCTGTGTTGTGAGAAGTATTCTTTAATTTTTACGTTGAGCAGGCAAATAAGAAATATGGTTGAATGGTTGTAGCATTTTCTTGCAGGATGTTTTAGAAATTTAGGCATTAAGCTTTTTCTTCTAAACAAGACTAAAGCGATTATTGACAGCTGTCATAAAAAGAGAAAGTTATATGTTGAAGCTATTTGAAAGTTATTTGCTTGTGATATGCTAAGAGACTAATCCAAAAATTCCAAGTTGCAAACAAATGATTAAGTCAAATTAAAAAGTTCACTTATCAAATAACTGATAACATTTAAGACTAAAGGAATGCTGATATTAGTTATCTGCGAGAAGTAATACACATTCATGCATACATAGCCATACACAGCCATACATACATAGCCATACATAGCAATACAAAGCCATACATACATACCCATAAATACAGAGCTATACATAGCTAGACATTTTCTTTTAGCGGATTATGTTGAGGAAAGGCTGTGGCGGCCTATACAAAGCCCCAACAAAGGGAAGAAGGCAGCGAAAGGCTAAGAGGAGAGAGAGATCAGATCAAGTTTATTGATCTTAGATTTGAAAGATGGCAGGTTGTAAGATTCAAGAAAGCAAGAAAAAAGCAAGAAATTCCATAAATTGCCTCTTCTAGGGATGAATGATGATTTTTGGGATAAGAACCGTGGATAGATAGCTATACATAGCCATACATACTAACATAGCCATAAATACATACATTCATACAGTACTACAAACATGCAGAGCATGCACACATGCATTAAATATATACATACATACATAGCCATACATACATACATACATGTATACAAATATGCATAGCCATACATATCCATACATACATAGCCAAACATACAGAGCCATACATACATACATACATACATACATATATACAAACATGCATAGCCATACATATCCATACATACATAGCCAAACAAACACAGCCATACATAAACAGCCAGACATGCATAGCCATAAAATTTTAAGGCCACCGCTTGCAGCGAATATATAAAAGATGGCATATAAATGAAAGAAGAGAACGACAAATAAATATATTTGTAGTACCTTCAGCCGTATGAGGAATGGTTGATCTATGGAAAGAGAAGCGAAAATTACATTTTGGTAGAGTAAGATGCCGAATTCCCTATTTTTTGTGCAACCATCAATTGAAACAATAGGACGTTAAAATGTTCCTCACACATGTTCATTAAAAACTGTCTGAAAACATTCCCTTTTCCAAGAACTGTCTTTGCGTCTGCATGAAGTTTAATTGATCTTAGAAACTCTCTTGGCTTCCCTAGGACTCGTATGGATTTAGATTGATGCTATTCTATATGTTATGTTATGTTATGTTATGTTATGTTATGTTATGTTATGTTATGTTATGTTATGTCATGTTATGTTATGTTATGTTATGCTATAAGATAAGTTACGTTATGTTATAAGATAAGTTACGTTATGTCATGCTATGTCATGTCATGTCATGTCATGTCATCTCATGTTATGTTGTGTTATGTTATGTTATGTTATGTTATGTTATGTTATGTTATGTTATGTTATGCTATGTTATATTATGTTATGCTATATAAGATAAGTTACGTTATGTTATGCTATGTCATGTCATGTCATGTCATCCCATGTTATGTTGTGTTATGTTATGTTATGTTATGTTATGTTATGTTATGTTATGCTATGTTATGTCATTTCATGTCATGTCATGTCATGTCATGTCATGTCATGTCATGTCATGTCATGTTATGCTATGCCATATTATGTTATGCTATGTTATGTAATGTCATGTAATGTTATGTCATGATATGTTATGCTATGTTATTCCATGCTATGTTATGTTATGTTCCTTCTCCGTCGTATCATTCTCGAAGTTCACAACAGGCAGTAAACTTCCAAATGGCCACTATTTAATTAAATCCTAAGTGCCTCTGCGAAACCGCCACTTTATGACCTAAGGCATCTGTCCCTAGCCACCGTAGTCCCACATAGCACTTGATCTACAAATGATAATGTAGCAGAGGAAAGCGGCGGAATACCTTTGACGTTTCACAAGACGAGTGTCGGGTGAAAGGGTCTTTAATACGACGAATTCATGCCTCAAACTTATTATAAAGATTTCTAAATGACGGGCTTTCTTAGAGTTGCTTTTGATCAGATGCCCAAGAAAAAACGCTTTTGACTTTATTAAATTCTTATTCCTTATTTGTACATTATTCATTTTATTCTGGTTTTACCTTGATTTTAACCACAGCGATTGTCAATAGGTAGGATTACAGGCCCTTGAATGATAGCAGGTAGTTTTACGTCTGAACAATTCAACCTGTCAAAACATCATTTATTATTATTGTTATCATTAGAGCAAAACTCTGATGAGGTTAAATAAAGAGGTAGGAAAAGAAGATACCAGATTCACGCATGGGTACGAGTCTGTCTGCAGCCGCAAGATGGCTCTCGCCATGCCACGTGACGAGCTTCAGATGCACTATCACATCGGTGAACCTTTTAGACATGGTTATGCCAACATTGAACGTCTCACCAGGGTGCACAGTTTCGGGAAAGGTAACGATGTAAAATGGCTTTTGCCTGAAAGAAAGAAAATTCAAACAGGAATTGACAAGACGCAAATAATTTACAGGATTGTGAGCAACAGTTATAGCTTTTATATTCCTATTTGACAGGTATATCTTGTAAAGCAATTATCGTTCTAATTTGGGCAAATACCTGCCCTTTTTGTGACCAAAATCTTCTCCTTTTTAGCAGCTACGTCTATTGACTGTAAACCTTGACTACCAAATCGGTCGAGTCGTCTGGAGATTTGTCATCCATGCATAAGCTCTGCTGGTGTCAGGATAGCTCAGGGATAGAATCCTCGCGCATCTATCTCATGATCAAGGGTTCGAGTCGACCCTCAGCTAAACTGTCACTCGGAGTGATGAGAGTTGACAGCTCTCGGTAATTCCAGGCGTAGGAATCACAAGGTGTTGTCAAATCGATAGGAAAGACCTAGACGCTGCTCGGTAAGCAGAAATCTTCTCAGTGTCCATCAAAGCAATTTCACGAAAAAATGTTTGTTGTAAGGTCTCGTCCCAATCACTTTGATAACTGCAAAGAATTATACTGCTCAATTATCAATTCAATTGCATTAAATATTCCGCTTTTTGATTGGCTAAAAAGAAGATTCGTTTGCTTTTTGCCTTAGGAACTTCTTCGCGTAATAGAACTTTTAAAACCAATTTTATCAGAATTAGAAGGAAATATTTCAAAGTACCCCTTAAGTAAAACAATAGGATGTTATTTTACAGTAATTGCACATATTTGAGACATAAAAAGGAATCAGCTTAAAGGACTAATGCCTGCTTTCAATGCATCGTCCATATATTTCACCAATCTGACATGACCTGTACGTTGTGGGCTGGCCTCATGAGCCACCTTGACACGCACAAAGAGGGACTGATTCATCCATCAACCGTGAGAGAATCAGACTTAGACATGACTTCCAGAAAAAAGAGAGGCAAAGAAGAGAAAGAGCTAGAGAGAGCCAGAGAGAGCCAGAAAGAGCCAGAGAGAGCCAGAAAGAGCCAGAAAGAGCCAGAGAGAGAGAGCCAGAGAGCCAGAGAGCCAGAGAGAGAGAGAGCCAGAGAGCCAGAGAGCCAGCGAGCCAGAGAGCCAGAGAGAGAGTTACCACAATGAGAAGAGGCTAGACCAGGACATTGTTTGATAAGCTAAACAACTCAGTATTCCAAATCAAGCTCCAAATATTTTCAAAAAGAATGGGAAATCTTCATTATTATCTTCTAAAAAAGGATTATCTAGGATCCGTGAGTCCAAATACAAGTGAATGAAAGATTTTTCCAATGTAGTGCAATGCATTAAAATTGCTCTGGCTTGATTGAATTTGTTTACTTTTAAGCATTCTTGTATCACCATGCAGAATTCAGACCATTGAACGTAGTTTGAGCGTTTATCACTGACTCTTATCAGAAATTACACAAGTCTCTCTGCTCTCCTTCTCAGCTCCTACCAGCTCGCTCGGTGGGAATTTCTGTCACGATTGAGGTGAAGTACGTCTATGTAGTCATATATCAATTTGCAAAGCAAGTAAGCTTCAGTAAGTAAGCAATGTTTTGCAAATGACCTTTCCTCATCGTGTGATACGCTGAGCTCATTCTAGAGTCAACCTTGTCATAGGGGTGGGTAGGATTAAGTTCATATTAAAGCCAATATTTGTTAGCTTTGCATTAGACAGTATACCACTATCCATATTGCAATAAGCTTAAACACTTTTAATTACCAAGCGTTAGATGAGGAGATACCGCAAATGGTTACAAGGCTCTTTTCAAACAACACCAACTGCTACGGGGAATAGGCCTACTAGTGAGCGAAATCGATATTTCAGTGTCACAATTTCCTACAGATGCAAGCATTTCAAGATGAATAACATCTAGACAACTACTGATTAAGAATTACGTGCTCAAGGCTTGAGAGTCAGAAACTCAAGTCTTGTGGAGTCGATGGAAACTTGGACGATATTTGCTTACTCATTATGTAGCTCTCTCTCGTTGAAGTGGATAGAAGAGTGACGTATTGAAAATGTGTGCTTCAGCACCGGTCTTCCTATACCAGTAAAGTGATCGCGTACGTGTCTCATAAACAGAAAATGTGTGGTCAATTCCCGTTAGTGCCATTGGCGATGTTATAAAGTGCATCTAGCCTTTACCTTGGTCAAGTAATAGTCAGATATGTTTCTCTTGTAGATGTGCAAAACTATGTATAGCCTCTCTGCCGTACCAAAGAGAGCAGCCTCTCTGTATGATTTTAAGAAGAGCGCACTGGTGAGCCATAACGCTGAGGCTGTGAGTTCGAATCCTGCACGTGTCACAATGAAAACACCGCCGGAGAGGAAGGCAACGGGAAACCACCTCATGATGTCCGCTTCCCTTGAAAACGCTCAGAACCTTGTCTCTGCTTTCTGCTTTCTGTTCAGCTCGGAGTACAGAATGCTATACAGTATTCTAAAAAAATCCATTCCCATAGAAAAGCTCGGAGCCCTGCCTCCACTTTCTGCTTTCTGCTGAACTCGGATTGAAGAATGGTATACAGTTTATTCTAAGAAACCCACTCCCAAAGAAACTGCTCAGAGGCTTGTCTCTGGTTTCTGCTAAGCCAGGGGTCAAACAATATTCTACGCTGCTTTTCTATTTAACGACAAGATTTTCTTCCGTTTACTGAATTTTCTTACCGCTACTCTTTTTAAATCATTTTCTATTAAATTCTAATAGCCCAAATATTGTGATAAAGTTTGATTAATATGTTATTATCACACTTTTAATTTATAATTAATTTTTTTCTATAAGGGAGCTTTTGAAAAGCAACTTCTGATAAAGAGCAACCATCCTTAGAAGAATTGAATATTGAAATGAAAAGGTAACACTGTTTTAATGCAACTGTCTCGAAGAGCTCTGAGAATCAGACAAGCGCTTCATTGTTCTGCATTTCACAGCATAGCAAAAACCGGCGACACTCCTCCATACCTATTCTAGAACAGTGGCTTTTAAGGTGGTTTTCCAATACTTTCCTAACCAATAACGCTGTTGCAATTTTGATATTTAATGAGTACGGACCCAATACCCCTTGGCATCTGTCTGGGTATGCCGGCTACTAAACGATCGCGTTGAATAATTCAAAGCGAGCAGCATTGAATCGCGTCTCAATTGTGTTGAATTTTCAGATGTGAAATGCAAGCTCCAGAATGCCAGGCCACGTGTATGGAACTATGATTTCGCATACATAAGCCACTTATCTACGGCAACGGTATGGTCATAGCATAATTGACACTGATTTTTCAAAACATTCGTGAATTTTCTCTCAATTATAGCTAACTTTGGGCCAAAACCCGCACTATTCAAACGCACAGTCAAATGATGAATCAGTGCAAATACTCTTATCGTAATTCACATGTTTGTTACGAAAAAGCTAAATTCAAACTTCGGCAATAAATGAGAGGAATATTTCTGCATAAATCAAAAGACAAAGGCTGTTACCATTCTCGCCTCTGCTGCCTTACGGCAGCTTGCTGGATGAGCAAGAAGCTTACCTTCGATCACGTCCAAGGAAATAGTAGTCAGGGGCTACGATACTTCTGAAAAGCAAAGCAAGCAACAGACTTGTATTGAATCTCCCCATCTTTAGCTGCCCAGGAGCGACGAAACACCCACCAACGTGTTCTTGGTAGCATAAAATTTGAAGATGGTTCCTGTGAGATGACAGCCAACTGCAACGATGGTTAACTAATCCCGCGAACAATGCTCAACCGACGGCCATGTTTGCTCAGATTCAATTTGGAATAATCATTAAAAGAGCGAGACTGCCAATCCACAATTCACATCCTGTATTCACTGTTCGTACCTTCAACTAGGAATTCACTAGCATGTGTAAGGGCCTTCATCTTTTGTTTAAGCCTTTCCGACTTAAGTACGGTTTTACAGACTGCCGATCGGAGTTTGACACATTCTTTGGCCAACCATAAATGCATAACGGTCATTCAAAACTATGAGTATCACAAGCGAAGAGTTCAGCTCACATTTCAAATGACGATAAATGAGATGTTCAAATTCCCAGATTTCAAGAATTTAATGATGTTTGTCTCAACAATCTTTTGGTTCGACTTTGTAGGAAAAAGCCATACACGTAATAAGAATAATAATCGCAATAATCAAGAAGGATACCGTCTGGGGCAAGGGTCCTCAGCCACTGATTACTTCGACCGAATGATTCTGCTTAGATTCTGATATCGCTTCATACTTTGATAGTACTGTGTTAAAATGTCTTTGCCTTTGTTGCTCAAGTTTCTATAATCATCTTCTCTCAGCAATCAGGTTTACTGTTTTACCAACTGCAACAATGCGTTCCTCCACATGCCGCCAAAAAACCTTTCACCAAACATTAAGAAATGAGCACTCAAGTCGACTAATGGTACAGTGTGAAGTTGGAGAATATGTGGCTCTTGAGGCATTCAAAACTGTAAATGGAGTATCTCCACTCGCCTTTCAAGAGAGACTTCATCAGAGTAAACAACGACAGGCGTCTGCTCGAGGCAATACAAAAAGGATCGTATTGCTCAAAGTTATATCCGAAACAAGAAAGAAGACGTTTTCTTTAAAGGAGCAAAGACTTCCATTGAACTGAGCTTGCAAAAACAAGTCTGAAACTTCGATTTTACGATTAAGATTTTCTGCAGATTTCAACTTTGACTTGACATTTTCATTTTTTGGTGCATATAGTTATTTTCTATTGTAAATTATGTGTATTTTAGATCGGTCCTTGATTGACAACAGCACATTATTTGCTGAACAAGTTTAAGCCTGTTTGAAGTTGATGTTGGCATTGTTATCATCATTTTTGCAATTATCATATTGTCATGTAACATTAGCACAAGCAGTTCTTACTGCCGACATATTCCCCACGGGTGGGTTACAGCAAGTAGCCAAGGGCTAGGAGGATGTTTTCACTTGACATGTCGAAGACTTTCCCTGAGCATCCTAGCTGTTCCTGAAAAGACTGATTTTTGTACCATTCCAACGCTTTCTGTGATACCAAGTATGTCTATCCATCTATTAAAGCTCTTTCTAACGCATCCCAAAGCTCCTACAACCGCTGGTACAACTTCTAACTTTTTCAGTGATCAAAGCTTTTTTAGCTCTCTCTTAAAGTTTTGATATCATTATTATTATTATTATTAGCCGTTTCTGATGCTTCACGGAATTCTGAAAACGGTCAGAAATTCGAACTTTCTTCCATCTTATATCTTTAGTTATAATTTTTCAATGCTAGATTACGCAAAACTTCGCGAACCAGACTGATTTCCTGGCTGACATTATCGTGTCCTTGCATCACGATCAGTTTGTTCGCTTGATGTCTCTATTTCCCCATCATCCATTGAAAAGGTTATTTGATAAAAAAAATTGCTTGAATTTTTACAACTTGTCTGATAAATTCCAAACTGACACGCTGAGATGTCATTCATAATTTCAAAGTATCTAACAAGGATGCATCCTTAGACTTCTAGACTTTTCAAATTTTATAAATTTTTGAACTTAGATATTCAACCTTGATGCATTTAAGCACCCTCGTGTACCAGTGTAACATTAAAACATCTTTCTTTATATATAACTTGATATATATGTATATATATATATCTATATGTAGATATTAGCCTAGCGAAAAAGCAAAAGCTAACCTACTGCGAGCATGTGAAAAGAAGCAACGGCTTGGAGAAAGTCATCATGGAGGGGAGGATGGATGGGAGCAAAGCACGTGGCAGACAGAGAACGCAGTGGTACAGCAACATCAGAAGATGGACGGGGATGAGAGCGAGGGAGCTGGGAGACCTGGCGATGGATCGGGACGCCTTCAGACATGCGGCCATCAATGCGCTGAGGGGGTACGATACCTGACGACGACAACTTTACAACATCAACATCAATATATATACATATATATATATATATATATATATATATATATATATATATATATATATATATATATATATATACACACATCCATATAAATGAATATATAAATTGGCTCTGATGAAGCCCTCACAAGGCGAAACGTCTGAAGTAATCTATCAATAAATTTGCCTTAAAAAGTAGCCTATTTTATATATTCACATTTTATCTGAGGCATGGCCACACACAAATGTTCAACATATATATATATATATATATATATATTGATGACAGTTATCTACTAACTGAAGAGAATGAAACTGTTGAAATATGACAGATTATAATTGTTATTTTTTTAGTTTACACCATTGTGGGAAGACCCAAAGTAGGAAGGATGGAAATCAATGATTGCGTATGCAACTCTGCAGGTGAAGTCAGGGATTACTCTTAATTGCAGTGATAACCAATTTTTGCAAATGATAACTTTTTAACAGAATCCTTTTAGAAGCGGTCAGTTGATGTTCATCAAAAGTCGAAATGATTGGATTATAATATTCTGTTAGTAGCACGGGCGTGGTCATAAGGAAATTGGAAAGACAACTCCCATATTATCAAACTTTACCAAAATATGTGCAATGATAAAAATGATAAAAACCTTTTTTCAACAGAACTATAGATATAAAGTAACTTCTTTCAATAATCTTTCACTTTTTTACACAAGATTATAATAGCTTTAAGTAGTTGAAATGTTTAGCCAATTCACATATTTGTAAATCATGTATCAAACCACTGCGGTTAAGAAGGCAAAACACAGTGGTTTCGTCAACTAGGCATTGGTTTTACAAGTTGCATGCACGTGCACAGAACGAAGTTTTTGTCTGTTTGAATCCCGCACAGTGCATATTCGATTTCGAGCGTAGCAAAAACCAGAGACAAGGCTCTGATTTTGTTCCAGGGAAGTGGAATTTACGGGTTGGTTTCCCATTGCCTTCCTCAACAATGGCGTTTTAAAAGTGACACATAGAGGAATCGAACTGACAACTCCTGTCTTGAGACCGCATGCTTAAGCATGACATTACGGCATCACTCATGATTATGCTTTACCTAAAAATATGCCTTTTTCAAAACACGGTTTTCCAAAAGGACAAAAAATTGCCGCAAATCAAGGATAAGAGTAAATGGAGTCTACTGTAAATCATTTATCTAATCTTGCAAACTTACGAGGGATCTTCCTGGTTTTTCTGATGAATCTTAATCTGCCGTCGGTCATACTTTCGCCAGTCCTTACATAATGCCAGTGAAGTTGTCACAAAATGTTTTCATCAGCACTGTACTTTTAGCTTCATGGCTTAATAGTGAGTAAAACATATCTCGCAAATTGAGGCCTGGTTTCCACATAACCAAAGGGAGCCTGCGACTACCTTCGATCGACCATCACCATGTTCCGGTTGACGTGTTTCTATGTTTGTAACTTCTTTCCAGGAATTGTTTTCCTTAGTGGAATCTTGTAATCCTTGTCGCCTTCGTCATGAATTGCAGGATAATTCCGAATGCAATCAATCAATGCGCCATCGTCGATGACGAGCGTTTTCACTTCTTGCGCCATCCTTTTTTGAAACTCAGAGCTCAATTTCGCGGGAAGGTTCGACCATATTGATTGGACAGTCATTGTCACGTGATTAATTCTTAACGGAAAGGTGACGCGGTTGTCTGCGACTGTCGCAGGCCGTTTGCAATCAGTGCTTTCATATAGACGCAATGGGCCAGGATGTGCCGTAAAAGTTGAACGGATTCAGCCTTTTTACAGCGATCTCAGGCAGCCGCAGGCAGCCTGCGACTGTCGCAGGTCAGCATAAATACGTGTTCCCGCATCAACTTACGAGGTTCTCGTGATCGCTCCCTTACGGCTCGCTATGGCTATATGGAAACCAGACTTAAACGCCTGCAAGCTGATTCCCCTTAGAATTTCGTTGCGGCGTTTGTCACAAAAATCTCTTACATGGGACATTGATAAAGAGGAAGAGACTTTGAGATACTGCCTCTTTCAAGTTGCAAGAATGGATCAGGGGTCGTTTCACTGATAAAATGTTTCTCGTTGCGGAATATCGAATGATAGAAAACGACTCCATGACCTTAAAACTGTTCTTTGAAAGTTCTACTTAATAAAAGCCACTGATATCACTTCACGAGATCGAGCGAAAAATCTCTTGAACTCTTGCTATCCGCAAAATAATCCTTTGGTTATAGGCAAGAGATCAGACTTGAACTCGTTTTCCAATTGAGGTGACGAAGTGATTGTGATGCTATAGTCTAGCCATCATCTGGAGTGTTCTATCAAGGGTGAAAGATAACTAGTGACCTTTCAAGTGCTGACAATGATATCGATCAAATGCCGCCATGCAGTCGTTATTGTCTCAAAAATGCGTTCATGGCCTAAATCGACCTTCCACATAGGCCAATAAACCTTTACGGATTGGTGGGTGCTTTCAGCGATGGTAGAGAAAGATATTGTACCCTTCTTGAAAAACATTGCACCCTTGCTACTCTAAATTAGGCAAAGGTAACATTATGGGATGCAACTATGAAATATTGTATGAATCACTTAGTGTCACATGGATTGATCTTGTGAGATTCATCTTTTAATCTCGTCCCATCATCCAACGCTTCATCTTCTGTACTGAAAGGAAATTTTTGCCGCTTTTCTACAAAATATTGAAACGAGTTATGTCTAACTGACAGGACCTCTTCTAAGATTGGCACTTGTGGGTCACTTGCCCCAGTAGGCCCTTCGCCTGTCACACTAGCGAGCACATACAGTATATTGAAACTTTGCCCCACTAGTCAGGGCCTTTGTTGTTTGTTATATGTACCTTAAATAAAAATGGTTCTCTTTCACACTAGTAACATGTTGTTCCGTAGATATATTTCCTATTTGTGGAAGCATGGGCCCCTGATCGTGTATTTCCCCACCAGTCAAGACTTCTAAAAAGAGGTCCCGGATTAACACCTTCATTGATGGCCATGAAAATATAAATCTGCAAAGCAACTTGAGCCTAGCTATACAAGAAAAGTTGACATATGAAGAGGAAAGGGAATCAGGAATCAAACGAAGGTAATAAACATTAATTTAGAATGCCAGCTTCTTCTTTGATCGCCCTGAAATGCGCTACTCTCCTTCAGCTGGCAAAAGGAGCCGTTTGATTCAATAGCTCAACTGGTTTTCCAGACAGCAGCTTCTCCTGATAAAATAATCAATCATAACAAACAATAACTGATTATTAGATACATTTAGATCTGTAGCGTAATTGGTTCTGCAGGTATAGCAAAGAGAAACACGTTGTTGCCTGTCCGACTATAATACTAAGCAATGGTTACCAAATGTAGGACACAATTTACATAAAGATACCATCGGCCTTCCCAATGCTGACGATGACTATAATGAAGATATTATCAGCCTAGACCAGGCCAGAGCTATATGAGAGTCTTACCTAATTCCTTCGGAAATAACACGCTAAGGTTCTCTTCAATCTGCCTTTCATTCCCTTTTCATTCCGACTTTAAAAGGACGTCTAGCTAATTGCTTTCCCAGAATCTTCATAACTAATAAGGGGCATTTTTCGCATGGCGACTGTTTGTGCAGAACTGTCTGAATGCAAAGCAATCTTCACTTTGTCATTGATCCGTTCGTCCTTTTGAGATCAGCAAAACGCTTTTTCCCCTCAAGTCGCGAACAAATCGTAAGACGGTAATGCTTCAAAATTCTCTATCCCAGTTAATGGAGAAGAAAAATTGGCAAAACCGATCTGCAATATATTGGGCTTCTCCAGTTTCCCGCAATGATTGAGCGATTACATTGACAATCTCTTGAGCATTCTTTTTTAAAGGTTTTCATCCCGAAGCAAAGCTTTTCAATTATAGAATAATAAGCACTGAGAGATTGCTTACCTAAATCGGATCCTAGCCTTAATCAAGGAATACCAGAACAGGGCGGTTGACGCATTAGAAATTACCGATGGGTTTAGTTATGGAAAGTGGAAAATGTGCAAATCTTCCAGCTACTTCTTTTGAACTTAAACTACGAACCAAAAATCAATGCAAGGGCAATCGAAACCTAAAATATACTTACAGCTACGCCTTGTGATGTGACCACAATAGGAGATTCATACGCCTAGAATTATAGACAGCTGGTGATTCTCCTCGCCCCGAGGGAAAGATGCACTTGAGATGAGGCCCAAATTGGGCGCTAGGACCTGTGATAAATAGAATTCATCACTGCGCTGTCCCTCCATCAATGCATTAGAGGCTTTCCACGTCTTCCTTTCCGTAACCGATAGGGTATCGCTGAAGCATTTTGCTGATAAATTATGCATACTCACAATTATCTCATTTACTCGCTGTAACCACATTAGCTAGGCTCTCTGCACTATTCCTGCTATCACATTTCATTCCATTATCTATTTCATAATTACTTCATTTCCTCTTTTGTCGTTCATTTACTGCTACTCTATGATGAATAAATTGTTAAAATCATACATATCTGCCACCAGCCCCACGCTTCTCCCCTTCCAAGAATGGGCCTTGGCCGAATTCATGTGAAAATTAAGCATCTAAAATCGAACTCACATCGGCACACTTCGACGCTGTCTTGCAAGCTTACAAGGAGCTTTGTGAACTGGGAAGAGACAATAGTTTCCATTGAAGGTGAGTAAATGACGATTTATGCCAATAAATGTCGATCTATGCTAATAAATGATGATTTATGCTAATAAATAATAGCTTATTGGCATAGCAGCTTTACAGGAAATGTGATTCGTCTAGGAGCCATGTGGCAGCGCACGCGATTAGCAGAGGTAGAATACAGATTGTACTCTTCTTACAAACCACGAACCAAGCTCACCATTTTAGCATTCCAAAACAAACAGGCCCGTTTTCCGGCAATGCCTATCGACAGATGTCAATATCATTTGTCATGTCACCGTTTCGAGGCACCTCCAGTTTGGCCGATTCCCGATGTTACTGGCGATTTTTGACGAAAATATTATGGAACAAACTGTTAATAGTTTTAATTATTCTAGCCGTTAATACTGCAACACATATCTCCTTACATAAGAAAGGAATGTCTACATAGCAAGAGTTAAACATGGGACGTTATCTTCTAGTTTGGGTAAATGACTGAACTACCATGAAGAATTCAATTGAACATCTAAACCATTATCGAGGAAGCTCTGGGTTGTAGTCTGTGGGTATGTCATCTGAAAAGGAATGATAAGGCAAACATTTATGTACTAATTCAGATAATTTACGTCCAAAGTTTGCTCTTTGATAGCTGATATTCTATTGTGCTATGCTAAATATAGAAGAGAATTTCGCAGTGAAGGCAGATAGCTAGCTTGGCGATAGGGCTAAGCCAGCTTAAATAAGCAAAATAGATTTTCATTGCTCGCTACGGTTGAAGTTGTCTATTGGTGGCGCCAAAAATCCCATGGACATTTCCCTCTCACTGTTCTGCAAATAATTTATGGCATCTCTGGATCCCTACCCATTCTGCTCGGCGGTCTTGAGCTCTCAAATTTACACGTTCAATGTGGTCCGTGTCGGACGGAAAATTTGCCCTAGAAAACTGTTCGTCGGAATTACCATCATCGGAGGGCCCCTTGCGAACCAGCTCCGACTGAAGGGCTACCCTCCTTAATTGACTCAATTGAAATGAATTTGATTATTGGCGAACGATACCGTTCATGGAGCTTAGCTCCGTTTTGGTATGCGGCAAGAGGTCCTTCGAAAAAGCAGTACGAAAAAGTGCTAAATTTTACTCCTTTACAAAACTTGCATATCAGACAGAGAAGTGGAGTATTCTTTCATCGTACAGGAGATCTTTATGTCTCACACTCGTCATCAGATTATGAATCGTTAGGTGATCTGGTTGTATCTGGGTATAAATTTCACGGTCTTATTTTGACCATAATCTGTCTATACTCTGGTGAGAGGTCTGAAGTATAGGTTATATTTCCACTTTTCTGGAAACTTCTATGTCGAATATTGCATTACCTATTGAACATCAGAGGAAGATTTTCAATGGCGTTGAATAAGAAAACGCTAGAAGCAACTCACCGATACATCTATACGACAACTTAGAGAATACCACGTGCTTTTGAGAGAATATGAATACTCCCAAGCGTCCACCTCTGAATTGCTGATCGAGGAGGTAGCCTGAATCGCTAACGAGTCGTGTACCTTCCATTATTTTCACTCTAGATGCGGGAGAAAACAGAATGTGGAAAGTCAAACCATGAAAAGCATGAAAATCGGAATGAATCAAGCTTTTATTTTTGAAGAACATTGTATAATTTTTGAGGGCATAGAAACTGCTATTAGTGATTTACGAACCAATGCTATAGCTAAATTGCAGTTGGCTGATAATAATCATGATATTATTTCTTTTTAATGGCTTATGTTGAGGAAAGGCCATTGCGGCCTATACAAAGCCCCAACAATGGAAGAGAGAAGAAAACGAAGGCTGAGAGGAGAGAGAGATAAGATCAAGTTCATTGATATTACATTTGAAAGATGGTAATTTGCAGGATTCGGGAAGGAAGAAGAAGGCAAGAAGTTCCATCAATTGCACGTTCTTACTATTGGTACTTATAATGATTTGATATCAATGAAAACTACTAATAATAGTAATAAGCATTGTTAAACTGCGAACAATATCTCATCCTCTACTCAGCAAGGTGCCAGAAGTTTGAGGAGCCTTATTGGAACCAAGTTTTAAGCCGTCATCAACACTGACAAAGACAGTGTGTGACACAATAGTAATAAAAAACTTCAATAGTTATGATGGACACGTTAATTGGTAAATTAAGTAAATAAAATTAAGTAAATAAAATTAAGTAAATGAAGTGTTAAATAAAGTGCAGATAGTAAAAAAATAGCAACTAAAATCTTGGAGGTAAATCAAATAATCTAATGATACCATTTCAGTTAGAAACCAATGACAATGGTATTCATAATGATAATAACCGAGTATGGGGAAAAAAGTTGGAAAAGATTGGCAAGTGCAATAACTATAGAATGAGTTTGCACGATTGTGAAAACTTGGAAAAATGGCTGTGATCCAATTTGTCTTTGAGCACTTAGGGATGAAAAGCTCTATGATATTCCGTACTGACGATTGTGGAGCAGGAAAGAAAAATAGTAATAACGAAATCTCAACAGAACATAACACTTTAGCAATGTCAACTTGTATCACGATACCAGACCGATTCTTCCTATACACTCCTGCAGTCGTGTTAACTAGTCTCTCAGAGTTAGAATGCCACGTAATAACTACAAGCTAGATTTGGGAAAGTCCTGAAGGAGGAGGCGATAAAACTCGTGTCGAACACGTGCAGAAAACAGCTTGATTCGGGACAGCTAAGACGTTACGATTGGTACTTGGTTCTTGGCTAAAAATCTTGCGAACCTTTTGCAATTGTTAGTGATCCTATTAAACACCATTACCGCAAATGCACCTAAGACCAGGGGCGCCGGAGTGAAGCATTTTTAGAGCCGTGGTAGCAACTTAATTTTGGCCAGTAGTGTATACTGGTTTGTATTGTATCTTGTTTTCATTGGGTGCAGGAGAGATGTGCTTCGTCACACGTCCTTCAAAAAACATGCGACAGGCAATTTTCATGTACTAAGCCTCCATCGTCCTTCACGTGGGCGCCATACGACATACCACGTACTAATGAAGGTAAACCATATAGATATCGCAACTTCCCCGTTAGACCATACCAAAGACTTGAAAATAGGATACACTCATTCCTTACGCATCAATTAGGACTGCGGGGAAGCTAAAACTGCGTTGCAATACTCGATTCCGAGCGTAGAAGAAACCAGAGACAGGGCTCTGAGCTTTTTCTAGGAAAGTGGAATTCATGAGGTGGTTTCCCGTTGCCGTCCTCACCAATGGCGTTTTAAAAGTGACACATGGGGGAATCGAACTGACAACCCCTGTGTTGTGAGTTCGCATGCCTAACCACTTTGCCACGGTACCAGTCGGTTACGCGACTTAAAAGGAAGATGATACGAAGAGTTCAGTGCCCAGCTCTGTTAAAAATTGTACCCCTGCATAGCCCTGTGGCCTCGAGGATAAAACTCCATTTGCAAAGCGCACATTTCACACCAACAAATAATGTGGCAAGGAAGCCCGAAGGTATGAAACATAGAATTAAGCAAAGAGACAGTTGTGAAACATGGTCTGAATGCTATCAGAGAAGCAACGGAAACACAAGCAATTGTCACTTTAAAAAAGAAGACAGACAGATGAGGAGCTATTCGACATCATCGAATAAACAAAGAAACTGAGACGGGAGTGGCTTCATAAATCCATCTATGAATTTCCTGACAAACATTACCCAAACATTGGTATGAATCATTCACGTTCCACTAATCCCTAAGAGGTAATTAGCACAATCAATGGAACAATGCAGAAACCTCCACGTTGGTGTCCCTGGACATCGACCGCCGAAAGTGATCTCGACTCATTCTTCGTCGGCTAGTAACCGATTCTGCAACCACTTTCCCTCAAAGCACATTTAAGTAAAGCCTCGATGAAGCATAATCAATGGGGACAATGCACTTACTGTGCTCTAAGGCACGTGTTGAAGACCCGAATCTTTAAACGACCCTTCATGCCTTCGATCTCTCCACGAAGCAGTAAGCCGACTTGGCACATACTGAATCTGCACAGAATACTCGCTTCTGAGTTTAGCAGAAAACAGAGTCATGGCTCCGAGTTTTTTCTAGGGAGGAGATTTTTATGAGGGGGCCTCCCATTGCTTTTGGTTACTTGGCATAAAGCTAGGGACAAATGGCTGAAACAGTGTTTCAATTCCCCCTTTCTCACAATGCTCTGACTCAGTAGGAAACCGAGCCAGTCAAGTCCCTCTTTGTACATGCTGTCAATGAAAACTGAGATGCACTATACTTATGGAACAGCTCCCAGGTTCTTGCTCTCGAGGTGACCACGCCTCTTGATTCCTGCGCCTGGAATTATAGAGAGCTAGCGACTCTCCTGGCTCTAAGGCAAAGTTTGGCAGCGGGAGGATTCGAACCACTGACCCTAGGACCAATGCACAAGAATCTTACCACTGTTAAGATGAGCTATCCCGACACATGTTGAGAAGGGAACTCCGCTCTACTCGTCTTTTGCAAAGAAAAATCATGTGCTAATGCAAGAATTCAATAATTCAATTGGTATTTTGATACAATTCAGACGCTGCAAAGTCTTGTCATAAATATCTTACCAATTTAGGGGTACCCGTACAGAAATGTTGGAGCCCTAACCCAGTGGCTTGAACTTGGAAACTCATAATGCAAATATTTCATATGTCCATTCTAGATGCTTCACAATTGAACCGATTTCAATAAGGAAGGCAGCGGGGACCAACTCATAGATCCACTGCCCTTGGCAAAATTCAGAACCCTGTCTCTGGATTTCACTACGCTCGAATTCGAGTAAGTTGTGCAGTAGTAGCATCAAAGAAAACATGGAAGTGAAAGAGGTAGAAAACGTCACGCGCTGTGTTTCAGAGACAACACACCTCTACTATCTATGTGCCGTGAAGTCGTCTCCGACTTCTGGTGATTCTATGAATGAGCTGTCTCCATGAGTCACGATTTCTGCACAAGCCGCAGCTCCACACCTCTAAATTCTCTGACAATTGGCGGCTAGAAAAATTACAACAAGCCACGAAACATGTGTCTAACTTGCCCCCCGTTTACACCGTTATTAGCTGTAACCATTTCACAGTAAAATCCATACCTTATCAGCCCGATAGAAGGTCTGTGGACAAGAGACCATCTGTAAGCAACTCTTGCTTTCCATCCTTCCTTCTTTGGGTCTTCCCATAATGTTGTTACCTAGAATGTGTTCGAACAATAATGACGCAAATTTTTGAATTCACACAAAATCGATCGATTTCTCCCTAAGGTCTACGTTTTGAGAAGGAATTTTTAGTTCATGAAAATAAACCCTCACGGTAGACGGTGGAGAAATAGAGATTTCAATCGAACAAGCTGATGATATTCTGAACTGTTTATCAATACTGGATAATGTAAGTCAAGTCAATCGGTCTGCTTGGCGAATTTTGGCGTAATTCAGCATTGAAAAATTGTCACTAAAGATATAAGAAATTTGAATTTCTGACCGTTTTCAAAATTCTGCTAAGTACCAGAATTTGATATGCATGTGAATGCTGAGCGATGACTGTAGAAATATGAGCAAGCTGAGCAAACAGCTTAATTTGAATGAGGTAATGCTGCAGCATGAAATAATATCAGAATAAAGGATTATGACAGTCGTTAAGATAATACGTTGCAAAAGACTAATACCTGACCACGTGTACTTTTTGAACTCCAAAGTGCATTTCTCATATATTTACCAGGCCCCGTCGATGATTTCACGGCCTAAATGGCAAAATGAAAAATTATCAGCAATACTGAAGTAACCGAAACCTTTAGCCTAAAAAGCGAGCAATGATTCACTTCTCTATTGTTGTAGTTTGCGTAGAACTTGATTCAATTCAATAAACTTGAGATTGAACTCAATGAACTTGATCTTATCTCTCTATCCTCTTAGCTGCTCGCTTTCTTCATTCTTCCTTTGTTGGGGCTTCGTATAGGCCACCATGGCCTTTCCTCAACATAACCCACTAAAAAAAAAAAAAAAAAAAAGAAGCAACAGACATTGAAGCGAAACTGTTAAAAACTGCACAGCATACTCGATTCAGAACACAGCAGAAACCAGAGACGAGGCTCTGAGTTTTGCCTATAGAATTGCATCCCTTAAAAAGTGCATAGCATACTCCGTTCTGAAATCAGTAGAAATCAGAGCCAGGGCTTCCAATATTTTCTGGGGCAGTGGACTTGAATGAAGGGTTACCCTTTCCCTTTGTCACCAGTCTTGTCACCAGCCTTGTCACTCACAGGATTCCGCATTTTGAGTACGGAAGCATTGAACCAAGCACAGCACTGCGAGCAACGATCATATTCATTTCTGGTCTTTCTTCCTTACGTCTAACGAATGATGCAGCACTGAAGAATAGTTACTAGACCTCTTACTTTGATGGTAATGCCAGCATCACCGACGGCAGTAAACGGGTCGGACATCCAATACGTCTGTTTTGTCTTCTTCCAGATCACCGCGTAGAAGGAACTGCTGTCTTGCAAACTGAACACAAATCCTACATAATCGTCATCTTTATCGTCATGAACGAAAAATGTTCCTTCAAAATCTACACCTTCAAACTGGGTATAACCTGAAAGAATCATAACATGATTTATCAATCAATTTGTTACAAGATGCTTATTGGGTCTTAAAGGAGCTACACGCAATAAGAGCGGCGATCTATGAGGATTAAGGCAAACTAAATCTGCGAGAGCAAGAACAGGCAAGAAAGAGCAGATATGCCAGACAATCAACACAGTTTATGAAAACTACGCAATGTATGAATACCAAATTATCAATAAAGATAAATCATGCTGACAGACTACGTCACCCAGACAAACCGCATCATCCACACAGATGAAGCCAATTAAACAAAGCGGACAACCAGGCATACTTGTCGGTCAGTCCCAAGAAAATTTATCAGAAATTCTAACCTTCAAAAATATTTTCATATTTTACTCATGAAAGGAAGTTAATTAGCATATGTTGGAAGAACCAGTTGCATGCTTGCTAGTTTTGCTAAAAAAAATTTTGTTTACACCTAGCAACTCTCGTCTTTGACTATGAATGTGGCATCGTCAACATGGTTACCTGCACGCCAGGAGACAGAATCACTGAGATGAAGTGAATGAATCACCAACATGTCAGAGAAAATCTGCAACAGTTGCGTCTGCAGAGAATGCAAAAAGTGGACGAAGGAGTCTAAAGGTGAGACATTGCAAACAAGCTTAAAGACCGAATCATAAAAAGCATTATCTTTACCTATTGCTATGCCGGGATCGCTGTTCCTTGTTTGTCGGATTTCTGCACCCTGAAGAACAAACACGAATTTAGTCTGGTGGCGATAACGAACGATTTGACCTGAAAGTCACCTGCTCACGGTAAACAAACAAGAAAGCAAGCAGCGCTATATGACAGATCACATTTCTGAACAGGTGCAATAACAGTTCTTGTAAAGCAAGAAGCTAAAGCAACATTCTCTGATTCTGCAAGTTATGGACTCGGTCCTATACTTTTGATGATCTCTGCAAGCCTTCTGCTTGCTTGCCCAACAGAAAACGGTTGCCTGGCGAGCGCCACACAGGACAGTGTGGTGAGGAAAGTAATTGATCATCATACCACACAAACCTATGGGTCATGACAGTTCCTAACCACTAAGATGATATCCGATGCAGATCGAATGGAGTATGGAACTTGACTTTATTTCTAACCAATAGAATGACAATTTTCGAAACAGGTGTACCCTCGACAACCTTCTGAGATGAATAAGAGATTGTCAACATGGCGACCCATATGGGATTAACTCAATGCTTAACGCGACAACGAGCAGCCACAATGTCTCATTTAAGAATCAAATCAACATACTGGAATGTGGATGAATGCAGTCGTGCCATCCGTGAATAATCTTAGATTTATTTTCCTCGGTAAATCAGTTGGATTCAATCAGCTACACTCCTCTTTTAAGAAATCTGTTACTATCACAATTGCAAACAATTTCAAAGAAATTAATCATTATCATCATTATCACTACAGCGATTAATACTTTCATTACCACTATTGTTGTCGGTACCATAATTATCATATTGCAATTTACAATTATAATTGCCATTATTAGCATTATCATTAAACTTTTATTCTTACTATTATCTTAGATTCATTTGTGATATTCTGAAGACACTTCCTCGTGCAAATTGCTCGAACGAGCAACATTTTTAACCCTTCATGATTCTTTCTCGCATCATCCATTTCTGTATGACATTCTAAACTTCGCAGCCTATTCAAATCAGATGAGATTTCATCCGAAAGGATGTTTAGCGGACTAGGCTGGCCAAGAAGATACTGCTTAATTCTTTTTGAACTACAATTCTCGACATTGTACTCGAATGACAGCAATACAATATCTTACATCATCCAGAATCATCCAGTGTGGGTCGACTTGTGACGTGCCTTCTGGATCCAGCTTTATCGTTTGATACTTTGTGAAATTCGTCGCAAAGATCTGATTGTTCTCAGGACAAGCATCTAGCAGATCAGTGTGATTATCTTTGTCGAAATCGTTACGACAAGCATCTCCCTGTCCTGAATCTACAAAAAATTGGAATGGATATGAGATATTGCGACAGTTATAGCAGCAGTTACGACATAGCTACGATAGGATGCGGTAGTCTTGAGAGAGACAGCATGCCAGTTTGACAGAGGGAGGGAGGGAGGGAAGAGGGCGCTCACGGAAAAAATGACTGGGCGCGGCGACGAAAGGCTCCCGGCTCAACCTCGTTTTCGCTGAGAGTCTGAGTAAAGATCGGGCTGTTTGAAGACATGACATACAAACGCCCACTAGATGTCGAATACCACCTGACGGTTGAAAGACGCTGCAGCATTTCGTAAGAATGCTTCATCATCTATGTAAGTATTTGCTCTTTTGGAGGTTTAGTAGAAAATTCTGCTTTGTAACTTGGATGGTGCAGCTAAAATAGGCAATGGAGGACCCCTTGCAATGCAGCTACGGCTACAGGGCTACGTTTTTAAAAACCTCATTTTGATATTTAAACCAAACATAGAAATACAAATGTCTCTAACGATAGGAAATTTGTATCTGGGTGGCCTAATTACAGGAACTTCTAGTAAAAAAGAAGAAAAAGGTCTAATAATAATGTTGATAACTGCATTGATAGAAAATCTAAAACTTGGCAAGAAAATTATGCGCAAATCATGACGGGATACGCAAACATGCTGTTTCGATTCCCCGCTCATATTCTCCTCAAGAAATTTAAATGTTTCAAGACACCCTTGACTCTTGCATGCGGAAAAACATTAAAAAAGGATCAAGGCGTGGAAAAAGCGAAGCATTTCAGGCTGATGTAAAGAAGGATGACTTACTCATTGAGTCGACTTGATCAGCATTCGGAATGATTCTGCAGTTATCAAGGCTGTCAACGATATTGTCGTTATCATCATCATCATCGCATCTGTCACCTTCGAGAAGATTTTAATACTTTGAATGAATCAGCGAAAAAGCATGAGTAAACATGGGTAAACTTTGGCGTCAGAAATTAACGTTTCGTATATAAACATTTTCTACGACTTAAATTTTTTTTTTTTAGTGGGTTATGTTGAATGAAGGCTATGGTGGCCTATACAAAGCCCCAACATAGGAAGACAGAAGAAAGCGAGCAGCTAAGAGGATAGAGAGATAAGATAATTGCTATTTCGAATTTCAAGTGCTTGTCATTGTGGGAACTTCGACGACCCAGTGTCCATGCTCGCCTTGATAGGCACAGTAGTTGCATTTTTATCTGCTTTTTTAGTGATCGTAAGTGAAAAAGATCTCAGTCAAAAGATGCTCTAGGAAAAAAGTAGCCTACCGCTGAGCAATTTTGATCTGCTAACAGGCTAAGACATAGCTAAACACCAATTTCTGGAGAATGGATGGTAAATGTGAACCAGGGCGACCCATTGCGGCAAAACACGCCCCTGTGCAAGAGAGACTACTGCCAAAGTACTCGCAATAGATTGATGCATCTGTGGTGCACTGACCGGACGGGTGCCTCGACTTCAAATGGCAGAACATATGAACACATTCACTGCTTTATTATGAAAAGATAAACGACTGATGGTGTTCTGTCTGTAGTATAAGCGACTGATAAGCGTGCATTCGACTGACAATTAAAGCAGTAGGTTGTGACAGCGTGGGTGAATTTAAGGCCGCAGGCTCGAATCCTGAAAATCACTGCAGTTTGTCAAATTTCTTCGGGTGTCAGGATAGCTCAGTGGTAAGATTCTTTCACACTGATCTAATGGTCAGTTGCTCAAACCCACCCTAAGCTAAAATTCTACTCAGAGCAAGGAGATTCGCCAGCTCTCTGTAATTCCAGGCGGTGGAATCACGGGGCATGGTCACACCAACAGAAACGACTTGGACACTGCTCGATAAGCGAAAACACCTACTAAGTGTCCATCAACGATGCATAAAAAATGTTTCATCTTCAAGTCTGATAAGAACTGATAACCATTATGAGTATTGATTAAATTCTATCATTCAAAAAAAAGCACCTTTTCCATCTCCGTCACTGTCTAATTGTTGGCTGTTTGGCACATACGGGCAATTATCCAGGTCATCCTGCACTCCATCACGATCGCTTGCAAAATTAATATTTTAAGTATAAAAATAATTCAAAAGATAAATCCATAAATCGATAAATATCAATACATATACAATATAAATAGCTATGTGTAACGTCAACTGTGTCTAATTCAAACACTCTGGGGATCGTAACAATGTTCAAAGTACAAAAACTTCAAATTACAGAGATCCGAATTATGACGACTTTTGCTCTATATATATATATATATATATATGAATATATATTTATATATATATATATCTAATATATCTATATATATGCCATATATATTATATATGCTATATATATATATATATACATATATATGCTATATATATATATTTATATATATATTCAATATTTTTATATGTATACAGAGATACTGAATATGCATATATAGAAGAATTAATAGATATTTCTCCGCATCTGAATAACTATGCGGAGATCTTCTGGAATCCAACAAGTTCAGCCAGAGAGAACGGTATTGACATTCCATCTTCGAGTCTTGCAGGGTTAATGGAGAAACACAACTGACGAGGCCTAATAAGGCCTAAATGGCAGTCTTGTGTTCCTAGATCTTATCTTGAAGTGCGGTGAAACTCTGTACAATCTTGTTTGGTGCGGATTCACCAATGTTAAGCTAAACATATATCAGTGATAAAAAGCACAGTAGACGCGTGGTCTGACTACTGTGGTAATTATTCAAACGATGCTAAAACTCTTTAATTTCAAATTAGACAGTCCTCATCAAGAAACGCAAGAGAACAATGGTTAATGAAAAGATCATGGACAAGATTCACGGCAAATGGTCGAAATGAGGAGCGATCATCGAGAACTTTCTTCGAGGCGACTTGTGAGAGAGCTGTATCGAAGACGCAAATTAGCTAATCGCATTTGGGAGCACAGCAAAACCCTTTAAAGATTAACTCATAACAAGGATTCAAATTGAGTGTTAGAATAGCCACCGCATGTCGTAACAGGAGCTGCATGTCTGTAAGTGGCTCAAAGGATGACTTTCTAGGAAGCAAAGTGATAAACGGAGAAAATGAGCAGAGATAAATGGATAATGGGGTGCTTACATGTCGTTTCCTGTGTCGCATTCATCTCCAATGCCATCACCATCTGTGTCAATCTTAAATTATGAAAATTCATCGAAAGCTTAAACTCCAGTGTACGCGAGCAAAAGTGTAGGGCAATTCAATCACTGGGTTATCAAAGTGATCTTCAATCAAACGTGATTAAATTCACTGATTATGATTAAGTATGCGGCTAATGAAGTAAACAAGCTGTTTAACGGTTTATTAGTTTTCGTAGGTGAGCATTGCTATCCATGCACAAAAGAATCATGACATAATCAGCAGCCATGTAGTGTTCCAAGGCTCCTAAGAAACGCCCCCTGCTGATCACGTTTTGCATGAAGTTCGTCAGGAAAAATATTTTGCAGCAAACCAACTAGTCTGCTATCACCTACATAGCTATTGCTGGAGAAATGTGCATTAGTTACATTAACATGTTAAGCCATATATCTTCCATAAAAGAGTGATTTTCTTCAGCCTTACGATGGACTTCCCAAGACAGTAGTAAGCTATGCTGGGTCACTTGAACCGGGCTAATCGGGGGAGCTGAAATTTGGAAAATACAAGGCTCCGAAGATTGTTCTTCTTTTCTTTAGTGATTTATTTTGAGGAAGGCCGTGGTGGTCTATACAAAGCCCCAACAAAGGAAGAAAGAAGAAAGCGAGAGGCTAAGAGGAGAAATAAGATCAAGTTTATTGATCATAGATTTGAACGATGGCAAGTTGTAAGATTCAGGCAAGCAAGAGGAAGGTAAGACGTTCCATAAATTGCATGTTCTGGGAATGAATGATGATTTGCGGTATGGAGTTCGCAGAAAGCTAAAAATGAATGACTTAAATGGTTTCAAGAAAGCTATTACGTGAACCGAAGATACCATGAATAGATTCTATGTTTCCATTTTTTTCATTAATTTTTGAAGCAAGTAGGGTTCATATTGCCATTTTTGTTGTTTGATTAACAAGGCAAGCTGTACAGCAATGCTATAAAGATTAAATTGAAGTTTCTACACTGTGTAAAGAATTCAAAGTGTAACAAAATAAGATGACGAAATTCTGCTTCTCAGTATATTTGACAAATGCAGCCAGATTCAATAGATCCTTGGCAGCTTATGAATTCTCAAAATCGTGTCAGACTCTTAGTGTGCCAACAACACATTTGGCTTTTAGTGTATACTTTTGTCGAGTAGGGCGGGAGCGAATGAAAATGATTGCTTGAAGCAGTAAACATTGGCGCTACCCCATCGCAATGAGAATGCGGGTGACTGTTTTTCTTTAAAGGAGACCCATCGACTACGCGATTCTCTGAAGCAGGAAAACATGCAACTCATCCTGAATTAGGTAGGGGCACTCACTTGTCTCGGGTTGTACTTCCTTGGACAGTTGTCACATTTATCACCAACACTGTCTCCATCTCGATCATATTGCAGTGGGTTTGGTGTTGTTTTGCAGTTATCCAGACGATCTCTAATGCCTGAGAAAAGATCATTCATCAAGTGATGACACGCGAAACACTGGTGAAGATGGACGGCTGGTAAACTAAAGGCGAGATAGGCGAGGGGTGGGGCTGGGGGTTTCGGACTGCAACAGGCTGTTGATGATGTTGATGATGATAATGTTGACGATGTTTATGACGACAACGATGATGATGATGATGATGATCGTGATGATGATGATGATGACGATGTTGCTGATGATGATGATGATGATGATGATGATAATGATGATGATAATGATGATGATAATGATCGTGATGATAATGATAATCGTAGCGATGCTGATGAAAATTATGATGAAGATGATTATGATGATGATGATTATGGTGATGATGATGATGATGATGATGATAATGATGATGATGATAATGATGATGATGATGATGATAATGATGATGATGATCGTGATGATAATGATAATCGTAGCGATGCTGATGAAAATTATGATGAAGATGATGACTAAGAGCATGATGATGATGATGATGATGAATATTACTACATTCCAAACCGATTCCGTATTCCATTCTAAACCGTACTTTATGCCTGTGCATAATGAATACAATAGTGACCATCGAGTCATGAGCATTACTTCAAAGTTGGATGGAAGCCAAGCCCTAGATCTAGCCTTGGTTGGTTGACGAATATTGATATGTTGAAGTCCCCACCAAATGCTTCGTCATTAAAACAGTGAAAATTCAGTACGATGCTTCACTTCGTGGGCAGATTCAATTAGCCTAGGGCTGATACCGTAAGGCAGCTACGCAAAACCACATGACAATGGTTCGCTTGAAAACAGATTGAGAGAGTATGAAACGATCTATACAACGTAAAAAGACAGTCCCGTTGGATTCAAAACGCATCAGATGGAGCTCGCTTAATGCAGCGAAATTGAAAAACCTGCAACCTCACTTTCACTTAGAAATGCTCAAAACATTCTACAGTCTTTTGTAATGTCACCCGAAGGAAATGACAGAAAGCAAAAAGAATGATTGATTTCCCAGTTTGAATTTTCAGTTCCTTTCAATGTGCGGTTATATCAATACGAACTGATGAGCTATCCCTTGACTTGTGTGTACAACGTCTTAGAGTCTATACTGACATGCTTCCAGATTCTTGTTTTATAAAGATGAAGGACTAGGGAATTATCGATAAGTTTACCGACTTGGTGGCCTAGAATGTACTGGTGGAAGGTTTCGAGGTGCTTTCACACTAACGTGAAATGCTGGGAGACTTTCGGAATTGATGCCTTGCAGCTTCCCGGAATAGGCATTGCCTGAAGTGCATACCTGAGTTGAGCATACCTTGTGACGGTTGTAAGAATAAAGCATGCATAAAAGGTAATTCGAAGGAGCATACCATCGGCATCGCTGTCTTTAGAACAGGTGTCGCCCACGCCATCGTTATTGCTATCAACCTGCCCAGGATTTGGTGAAAACGGGCAATTATCACAAGAGTCTCCATAGGTGTCCTTGTCGCTGTCCTGTTGCATTGGATTAGGCATCAGGGGACAGTTGTCCTGCATCATGACAAGCACAGCATGATTATAAAAGAAAATTGAACAACATAAAACGTCGACAAGGAAAATGAGAAGCAATGCTGAAAAATTTTGAGCGATCCTCTTACAGCAACATTGCAACAGAATGCTTTTGGATAGAATTGTCGAAACTAATCCATGCTTTTGGATAGAATCGTCAAAACCAATCCATGCGTTTCGATAGAATCGTCAAAACCAATTCATGCTTTTCGATAGAATCGTCAAAACTAATCCATGTTTTTCGATAGAATCGTCAAAACCAACCCATGCGTTTCGATAGAATCGTCAAAACTAATCCATGTTTTTCGATAGAATCGTCAAAACCAATAAATGCTTTGGATAGAATCGTCAAAACCAATAAATGCTTTGGATAGAATCGTCAAAACCAATAAATGCTTTGGATAGAATCGTCAAAACCAATAAATGCTTTGGATAGAATCGTCAAAACCAATAAATGCTTTGGATAGAATCGTCAAAACCAATAAATGCTTTGGACAGAATCGTCAAAACCAATAAATGCTTTGGATAGAATCGTCAAAACCAATAAATGCTTTGGATAGAATCGTCAAAACCAATAAATGCTTTGGATAGAATCGTCAAAACCAATAAATGCTTTGGATAGAATCGTCAAAACCAATAAATGCTTTGGATAGAATCGTCAAAACCAATAAATGCTTTGGATAGAATCGTCAAAACCAATAAAAGCTTTGGACAGAATCGTCAAAACCAATAAATGCTTTGGATAGAATCGTCAAAACCAATAAATGCTTTGGATAGAATCGTGATGTACTGTCCCTGTGAAACACTTTTCTATTTGTGAAATTTGGATTTTGATGATTATTATGATTCGTATATTCATGAAAATGTGAAGCAAGTGTGCCGAGGCACGGCTCTCATCCTTGAAGCGAAAAAGGAACAGCGAAAGCAGAAAGATTTCGAAAAAACAAGTCCTCCTCTCTTGGTCTCTCTTTTTAGCTGGGAAACGATCTTGAGATTGGCTTAAGTTTGTGTAAACCAATAAAGCATTGTTGTTCTCTACCAAAAGTAACCTGCAGAAGTCCTGAGCAATGTCAAACCGTTCTTGACAGCATAACACACAAGGAAAAAGCTTGCAATAGACAGAAAATAACTTCACTTAAGATGAATTACAGAAAAATAAACTGATTTCAAGTGGGTACGAAAGTATTTGGGCGCAATTTTCAAAGGGCTTTCAGTTATAGGGGCTTAGGAACCCAAGCAATTTTGCTTCCTCAAAGTGTGTACTATGTCGCAAAATACCAAGATACTGCAAAATTCTCTCGTCAAGAAGGTTATGTCAAGCCTACCTGGCCATCTGGGACACCATCGCTGTCATCATCATTGTCACAAGAGTCTCCGATACCATCACCATCGTAATCTTCCTGTCCACTGTTTGGGAACATTGGACAGTTATCCTTCAAAAGATACAATATGCACTTCCATGAAAAACAATGCGTTAGAATAACATTACATAAAGCAGTAGGAAATTTTGCTACGAGTTGACTGGCACACTCATTAAGCTGATTTAGCACTCACTATTGAAAAACTTCGACGTGATTTCAAAAATCGTGTCTTTTTGGGCTATTCCAAAGAGATACACCTAGGTAGAGAAATGTCGAAGCATTTCCAATGTCGGAGTGCCATATGGTATCAAATCATTGATACAAAAGCTAGCTGAAATTACCATCAGTCGAACATATAAACATTAATTCAAAAAACTGCGAGTGAAATCGATAACCAGAATGAATCTCGGAGATGGCGGAAGACTCTTGTCAAGATGTGCACAATGAGCTTTTCAGCATCATAAAAACCAATATTCGTTAAAAAACATTTAAAAATGCTTTCGTGTCTGACCAACTTTACGAGAAATGCTGTATACTGTCACTACCAAAGAAATAGCACTGCTGTTGAGGGTCTTGCCATTTTCGGCTACGGCTGTGGATTGCCAGCTACCGGGGATGGAGGCCACGGAGGTGAGCAATAAGCCGAGCCGCACTGGCACACTTTCTTAGTGTCATAGAAAAGTGGCTTAAGCGTGCGAATACACAAAACATGGGTCGTGGGTTCGAATCATGCACATGGTCAAATTAAATCAACAGCGAATGAGGAAGTCAACGAGAATCCCGTAAAAATCTAAGCCAACTCTGAATCTTGTCTCCGGTTACTGCTACGCTAAGCATCAAGTATGCTATTCAGCTTAAAGAGCTTACAAAACATAGCTTCGTTGTGTCTCTGCCCCGTGCAATGTTGATATTTTGAGACTTAAATACGCACAGAAGATTCAATGGCTATACAGTTACCAATTAATGCTCTGGCAAGTCGAGAGGCAAAAATGTTGCGGGAGAAGAATGGGTAGGAAAGGTCATAGACTTTTTAAGCCACTTAAACGAGGATCATCCCTTATTAATGGGAGTAACTACGAAAAAGAAAGATCTGCATAGATTTTTTAGAGTAATCAGAAGAAGAGGTTGCCTTAGATAAGAATGGCAATGCGATCGTTCTACCCAAAAAGGCATCAAGATTCTCAAGGCTCCTTTCATGTCACATCAATCCATGTTCCTTGACTCCTTCATACCGTTGAAAGCACAAAAAGACCACAAATTTAACTTGGTAATACCATCATGGCATACCCATACGATCTTTCGGATTTTAAACTACTCCCATTTTTAAACCAGTATGCTTCTAATTCTGTTTTGAAAAATGTTGTCAAGCATTCCAAATCCTATATACTTCATCTTGTATGCATTCATTAGATGTAATAGTTTTTGCAGTTGGCTTGGATTAGCCCTATTATATTTACTAAGCATAACTATGTAGCGCCAGCTTTAGATAAATTGATTATCATTCAACATTATCATCGCATAATGTCACCGCTTCCTTTTCGTCCTTTCTGCATCTAATCTATCTAGGCTCTGACTGTCTGGTGACCAATTATTGTTCCTGTAATATCTTGCATATGTTTCTTCGAGTTTACACCGAATTTTAACGATTCAATATCCGGCAATACCTAGTCTAGGAAGCTTCGAGGCTTCGATTCTGAAATGCCTCCTAGCATTTCACGTTAGTTTGAAAGCACCTCGAAACTTTCCACCAGCACATTCTAAGCCACCAAGTCGGTAAACTTATCGATAATTCCTTAGTCCTTCATCTTTATAAAACAAGACTCTGGAAGCATGCTAGTATAGACGTTAAGACGTTGTATACACAGGTTAAGGGATAGCTCATTTGTTAGTATTGATTCAAAAGCACGGGTTTTAACGATTCGATATGCTAACTCTTAATTCTTTATGCCGCCCTTTTCCCTTTCCAAAATACTTCCTGGTCTTGTTAGCTTGCTTTGAGTCTATGTAACCAGCCATGTTTTGAACCCGTTAACTGTTCCTGCGGTCCATGACATAAAGTTACATCAAACCCTAAAGATATCAACTGTTGAATTGCTTACTATTATTGACTTGTTCCCCTTTTTAGGGGGTTATATTGGGAAAGCCCCAAAAAGGGGAGAAACAAGAAAGCGAAAGGCTAAGAGGAGAGAAAGATCAGATCAAGTTCATTGATCTTAGATTTGAAAGATGGCAAGTTGTAGGATTGAGTGAGTTATATATTTGGGAAAGACCATGGTGGCATATACAGAGCCCCAACAAAGGAAAAAGTGAAAGCAAAAAGCTAAGAGGAGAGAGAGATCAGATCAAGTTAATTGATTAAGTTCTACCACCACATCAGCAAAATAATGCTTTTCTCAAGGTGCGGTTTTTTGAGATAACAAATCAACTGAAATGTTCGTCTTACCCGTTTGCAGTTTGAATTCGGACAAGGCAGCTGCTCATTGGGATATCCATCCAGATCCTCATCTTTTCCACAGTAGATACCATTGCCTGCATATCCAGTTTGGCACTGTCGGATATACAAAACAGGAAGGTGTTAAAGGACTGATGCCATCCTGAAATTTTACGAGCGGTTCAAGAACTAAGTCTTTACACCCAGCTACTGGGGTTGGAGCCGAGAGGCATTCCCCGTACCATTCCTATGCAAGGTGAGGACCAATGGTGAGGTTTGGTGGTAGGGGATGCATGTGGGACTCAAATGAGGGATTCCCATGAGCATGACTGCAGAAAATGCATATTCAGAGCATTCATCCACACGTGTGATCTTAGAAAAATGTGAGCTTATGATAACAGAAGAAGAAACTTCACGAAATAGTCTTTGGATGAATGATCTTCTTTGCTGCATTGAAGGAAAGAGAGATCTCCGACGACTACAAAGCTTCCTTCTGGACGAAAATATGCAATGTTCGCTTTCAAAGATCAGTAATTAAACCAGTACAACGATCAGTAAAGTCAATGGTTGGATCATCTCAGTCCATCAGAGATTATGATAATAATCATGATAGAAATGAGAAGTGATAAAAACAGCAATGTCACATTCATATTTACAGTATACCATAAATCGCCAAGGCTCATAAGCGTTTACCAACAAATGATATCTTAACAACATAACATTATCAACATAAAATCAGAGTCCATAATAAAATTTACATAAGACTATGAAAAAATTCACTTAGAACAGTTAATCTAATAGATAAAGAATTTCATCACAAAATCAAATTGATAATACTGTGAACACTAAGCCTTGATCATTCCTTTCTTTTTCGTCAACGAAACTGCCAAAGGAACCGTTATTTGGTTCCAATTTCTCTACGGTCATGCTTAGTAAGCGCAAGTGGGTGAAACAGGGCATGATAGAGGAACATCGTGAGAAGAGGCTACGAAGAAAGAACCCGGCTATGGCAGGGCCGACAGGCTTCACGCGTCATCTATGTGCCCGACCATGCAAAGGAAATGCTGGGCTACAAGCCCACCTTCTACTCGGCCGCCGATGACCTCCCTCATACCAGGCTTTGGCGAAACCACCCGCTTAATCAACAAGTGCAAATGGGTGTTGATGAAAACGAGTTTTTACCTTGCAGCTGAATTTTCCACGTGGCAGATCGGTGCAGATACCATGTTCATGACAAGGATTCGGATTCTCTGAGCATATCTTGGAAAGGTTGCCATCCACGATGGCAGGTCCTTCCAGTCGACACTGTCCGCATTTCATCAACCATTTCCGTAAGTAACTGGATTCCCGTACCTATTAAAAAAAGTAGAAAAGATATTGACCTAGACGTACTTTCAAGATTCATACTCTTATTCGCTTACCAGGTTTCTACAATGATTTCTGCTATCAATTTTTATAAGCTGCAGACAAGCAGGCTACGACTTCTCTTCATGATTTCGTTTACTTGCAACAAAATTGTATATTTGCAATTTTTTTCTACAGAAGAGGCCTCGTGAAAATGCCCACGTTTTCTTGAAGCAGCTAGTACCGAAGCCTGCGATTCAATTCAGCTGTTAGATGAGGGGACATTTCAATAAGTCAACTACAAAAATTTATGACACGCCAGGCTTTATTACTGTATCATGTCAATGTCTTGCCATTGTTTAACATGGTTGGTTGCGAACCTGATAGTTAGTGATTAACGTGCTGCCTCAATCATTACTTCTACTCATAGTTTAGAGAGTCACTCTTTTCTGAGCTGAGAACTGTCTTGCTCCTTCTGTAGGCAACGGAATCATGAGGTGGTGTTCAAACGAGAGCAAGGGCCAAGCTACTGGTCAATGAGCATAGTATCTCAGTACCCTAAAATGTGCCTACGGATATTGGGTAGAATACCTTGCGAACAGAGAGGGCCTAACTATGCTTTTAGGCCGTCATTCACAGCCTCCGAGCTCCAAGCATGTTGCATCGGCCTCTTCCTCTCAAGTTTACAGCCGCATCATACAACAAACTGCTACTGAAAGAGGCTCCCAAATTCAGTACAGATGGGAAGTTATGGAAAGAAGGTTACATTGGAAGGAGACAGTAGAGAGGAAGTTCACTGTCAATATTTTTGTACTTCTACTAGAGAAAAGAAAGAGCAGAATAACATGAATACTTTTTTACTTCTTAAAATTCGATACAGTGGAGAAGAGAAAAGTAGAAATTACGTCTATTTTTTGCAAGAATCTTTGTTCTTGCGAACTTCGTTACACAGAATGATATGAAAGATAAACGGTGTCATGAGAATATTTTCGAAAGATTTTTGTCAAATCTTTTAACAAATTACCTGATCAGCCATTTCCATCTGCAAATTTTTAATCATTTTTGTCAGAACTTTCATCTCGCTCATTACTCCTATGCTAGGGTCGGCATGAGCGCGTATATCTAAATAGAGTATTTTCAAAATCAGAAACCTTCAAAATTCGATAGCTAAAATTTAATGCATCATTTGGATACAAAATAGCATGTCAAAAGAAATTAATGAACAGAGAGCTAAATGGTTACAGAGCATCTCCAGTGAAAAATGTTTACTTTGAATTGTGGTATAATCAAGTGTCCTGATCTCGAATCTGCGATTATAAATCAGGCCTCGCTGAAAAAACGAGACGAAAAAGAAAATACCAAAACCTACTTAGTGACGTCACAAAGTATTTCCCGATGAATGAGCAGAATTTGTGAATCTCGGCCTTTCAAGTGACTTGCATTTGAAGGTAACGTCAGTATATCGTATATTGAATCCATCATTTTGTTCAAAATCCGATGAATTTTTGTGAGAAACAAATGAACGAGAAAATGTTACACGTCATTTTGACGTCACTAAAACAATCTCGGAGGATTTTCTTGAGCAAACTCTGAACTCAAAAGCGAACTATGAACTCTCATAAAATGAAAACGGTACGAGATATCAGAAAAACATTTTTAACTGGAGATGCCCTTTAGATTCTAAGACTAGATCCTGACCAACAATATTACGCTGAATTTGATTTCTCTTGCCATTCTTCCATTATATTTAATCGCATTTATCTTTACTTTATTTCGATTCTATCATACTTGTTAATTTGTATTTCACAGTACTGTGCCATAATGAATTGCATTGTGGTGCATTGTACTGCATGGGACTGTACTTCCTACTATATGAATTGAAGTGCTGAATAGAAAGCTCTACTGAACTGTACTGTGCAAAAGTTGCTTGCACAGAAGCTGGTAGAAGTCATTCCAGTTTCAGGGATCAAAACTGTACAAGAAACTACCTGATACGTTGAAATAAGATCAGTCTATAATGAATTTCAAGAGACAATGCGACCAACTTGACAGTTAATTTAACTTTTCAATATGGAAAATTGTAATTCGATGTCTTTAATTTTTTCAGCTTTTTATTTTCACAGAACCTTGACTGATAGCAGCTTCTGAGAAAGCTGACCAAGTTTCATCCTGCATAAATATAGATTATTATTATTATTATTATTATCATTATTAATTGCATTTCAGCACAATACCCTAAGCTCGTTGTTGGCTCAGTATTGAAGTAGTCGCCTTCTATTCGGTAGGTCAGAGTTTGAGATCCGATCGAGCCCTACCAAATACTTGAAAATGGTACTTGAAAATGGTACTTGCTAATTCCCTGCTTAGGATTCAGCACTTTGGGAAAGACCACGATATTTAAACAGGCAGTGCCACTAGAAGGCCATCCCTTGCCTGTAGCATTCACTGTGCTTGCACAGCTGTTTGGGCCAAAGGCTACTGAAACGGAGATGGGCGCCGCCCTATTCACCAAGAATGCAGAAGGAAGAGCTAATATTGAATTTGATTGCACTGTACTGCTCTGCACTGTACTGCACTGTACCATACTGTACTTTGTGGGTTGCAATATCGTGTCTCCATTCAGGTGATAAAAATGTGTTCCTGTCTGTTTTGAAGGACATTATTCATTACATCGAATAAGATATATAGGATTTGAACTCACTATTTGTGCTTTGAGTTATCTCCAAATTTATGCAACGGCGAACATTGGTATACCAATCAATGTTTCTATTGAAGACCAGTTTTACGTCTTGCATTGCACCCTGATGAAGAAAAGACAGAAGGAATTGCGATTTTAATAACTATACCATTAAAAAGCTTCTATCAGCAGTACAAGCTATGTTTAAGAACAGGGCTGCAGGCTTCATGGCCAACGTAGGCATGCACAATATTTTTTGTCCTTTTTCTTTCTTAGTGGGTCATGTTGAGAGTATTGCTTAAATAACACGACATTGGATACAAATCTACTGACAGGGTTCTAAATGATTTAAAGGATGGAAATCTATATGACAAGAGCATTCAAGCATTGCCGCTATTCACCTGTACGAAAACTAAGAGTTTCGATAACCACCGAAGAGCACTATGAAACTACCACGAAAATATTTTAATGATGAAGGATTGAAAATAGCCACGTGGAATATGAAGATGGCGATGGACAAAGTTCAGTGGCAGAGAAGACAACTATAATGTTCATGTATTAATTAAGTAAGTTATGTTAATTCATGTAAGCTTTGATTGACACTAATTCGATTTGTATATACTGTGTAACCCTGTAATTTAGGGAGTTGTGATTTAGTAATGATTCAGGGAAGACCTTGTGTTGTCCTTGTTTACACACCTCGTCAATATAGACGCAGAATATAGAGCACAATAAATGAGAAGATTAAACTACAACGCGTTGACTCATGATGGAGGACCAACGATGGGAAGCGGTCATGGTGAGGAATAGAATAGGAGACAGGGAGATGCTTACAACAAATTTCATCACATCTTTTCCAAGATTCTTGATCTGGCCTAGCCTCAAATCAAGGCGAGCCCTATCTTCGAGCAAGGCCTTTCTGATGGACAACGGGAAGACTTTCCTCTCTACAAACTTGCAGTCAACGTAAAGATCAATAGATGGATTGGTATGATTCAGCATCTTAACGTGGATGACAACTCGATGCCAGCTCTGCTGCTTGAATGGTACTTTCTTGAACACCACTCCTTTCTTGCCTTCCCTGTCTAGATGGGAGCGGATGCCAAGTTTCTGCGCGGGAGAGTCCATCCAAACAACAAACTTGGGCCTTCCTTTCCGATTTTCAATTGCGAGCAGTGCTCCTGGGCCGTTCTTGTCCAGCCGGACATTTGCTACGACGATGAATTCCGACCACGTCAGCAGGTTCTCTATGATTTCGTAGCCAATGTAACGATTTGACTTCATCTCTTTGCTGTACATGTACAGCTGATATGCTCGGTATCTGCCATTCACGGGATCAATGCCAACGATATTCTCATCGACCTCAAAGGCTGACAAAAGATCAACATCTGGAAGGAAAGCAATCGAAAATTAAAAATCTTTTACAGGGTACCCAACTTCATATTCCACTATAGCAGAGTGAGTTTAGTGGCGTAAATGTGAGAATTACAATCCAGGGTTTGTTCGCACGAATGCTACACGAATCTCAATAAGAACACTATTAGTGAGAAAGGAACTCCCTCTTGAGAATCCACTGCGTTGAAAAACTCGGCGCTTTATTCCTGGTTTCAACTGCATTCAAAATTGAGTATACTATGACTTAAACTGCGTTGCATACTAAAATTTTGAGCGTAGCAGCAACCAGAGACAGGGCTCTCAGTTTTTTCTAGCAAAGTGGACTATATGAAGTGGCTTTCCATTTTATCATTATTATCATTATCATTATCATTTATACACGATACCACTTCAGCTATAATATATTACAATGTTTGAATGTTAAAGAAAACAATTAAGACGGTAAAATTAATGAAAAAAAATAAAATGGTCTAAGCTGTTCTTCCAGAGGTTCGCGTTTGGGTGCACTTAGCAATCTTAGCTCATCAAGTGCACTTTTAATTCTTTTTTGAAGCGCCCGAATGTTTGGATTTCTCTAATATTAGCAGGGATGTCATTTCAAGTCTTTAAGGAAGAGTAGTAAAAGCCTTTTTGGCATGCTCAGTTATGAGCCTTGGGATCTGGAGATCCTTGCAGTATCTTGTTTCATAGTTTGAGTACATGGATCTATATTGGTACTAATCCCAAAGGCTTTCCGGGCTCAATTTGTCTTCTTCGTATTCTTCATTGCCATCTTCACCAATGGCGTTTTTATTGCGACACATGTAGGATGCGAACACACAACCCCTGCGTCACGCGTCCACACGCTTAGCTACTACACCATGCTATGAAGTTACAGCAAATTCCACAGAGGGAAACGTGAAATATTCTGGTTTTAGAAGGGAGAAGGGAGAAGGGCTGGCAGAGCAGATGCAGTGCGATTCATCTCAAGTGGTAAACCAGTTCACAATTTTACTATTTCTCCTGATTTACTGAGAGTGCTACAGCCCGCATTAGTGCTACGGTGAGAAATTTTGGTAAGAGATACGCCTGCGAAATACCTCAAAGAAGGTGTGGGGTGGCGTGGGGAAAAGCAAAACTCGAATTTCGTGGACGTTTAGGTGCATTGAAAAACTATTCCAACCTTTCAAGGGCTCACGCTAAGAGGTTTCCTACGTCTTCACATCATACTGGCAATGCACTCAAACATGACCTTCTCTTCAAGATCACTAGTCGAGACTTCCTTATTGAGAGAGGTAAGTCGAAGGAAATCTTTCCTCCTCCTTCACATGCATTTCCAAACGCCTTTATTTGAGGTATTTCGCAGGCGTATCTCTTACCAAAATTTCTCACCGTGGCACTAAGGCGCGCTGTAGCACTCTCAGTAAATCAGGAGATATATTAAAATTGTGAACTGGCTTACCGCTTGAGATTATCACACTAACGGTTTACGAAAGATTTGCTGATACTGATAAGCCACCTCAATTATTCCATCAATCCTGCTCTTCAGCTTTTTAAACTCTATTGGCGAATCTGAATCTCGTACAAACATGCTACTGGAAATACCCCATCTTCATCCAAACTTATCCTGAGAACAAATAGTAAGCACAGTCCGAAATTAGACGTTTTAGCCGTCATCTTCATCCTGTTCGTCCCTTTGACATCCTTCTAAATGGAATCGTCATAGTTACTTGACACGGTCTTTCCATTAACAGAATTCTTCGAGTGAGCACCTTTAAAGTCGCTGGCGTGCTTTCCATCACAAAACGTATGTGTTCAGTTATTTAGAGTCGATTTTAAACTAAACTGCCTTGTGACGGTACATGCTTAGGACGCCAAGATGCTGAGTTACTGTATCTATAGCCTTATATCACCATACATTGAGTGTTTTCTTATTTTTTTCTCTGGTAGATACTACCATGGAAGGACAAAGATGGGGGAAGCATTTCAATAAGGGGAAATGCAGTTAGAATACATATCATTTATAAGGTGTCAAGGTGTCAGCAAGGGCATCTCGCATTGCATATCAGAATAATATTTTAAAATAAGCAGGCAGTCATTTTCCCCTGTACGTGCAGAATATAAGTAGAACGGAGCAGCATTGGTTGGGATCACCCGCACTTAATTGACCAATGGCTTTATTTGTGTGTAATAAAATCCGTTAAGGGTTCGGCAGAGAGACGAGTAAGAGATGGATACTTGTTTCTCCGAGTGCTTCTCTAAACCCAACTAACTCTAAATAAGATTCCGCATTACATAAAGAGGAGCTTAATTACTAATAGACACAAAAGGACAACAATACGGAAGGACGGCAAGTGTATTTAACAAACATTACGTGTGGTTACCCCATTGATACAACATTACTCATAACGAACATTACGCATAACTATACAGTCATGTAAACAGATTTGGACAAGAATTCAATTCAATGTAAATGTTAATTCAAATTACAAATAGTGTTAAGTTCATATTATCACATCATCCCCTCCCTTTTTTTTTCTTTTTTTTTAATGCGTCGCAATGTTTCCATACCTCAACGGCGGCCCAATATTTTGTCTTAGCCTGGCAGGGCGAAGGCGCTGTTGACGACGAGTACCCTCCCCTGTGGCAGAAGGTCCTTCACCAAAATTGATATCCATGGATTTGGGGACAGGGTGATAGAGGACCCCCTTGTTGACAGGTACAACACATTGCTTGAGGATGTCATGGTGAACTACCATGATTTTCCCATCTTTGGATTTAATCTTATAATTAACCCCATTTCTGGATAAGACTTCATAGGGGCCTATCCATCTTCTACCAAACTTCCATGCTTTGGGACGGTGCAACAAAACAGAGCTACCAGGTAAGAATGGGGACCACTAAATACTATGCAAAGAATCATAATTTCCTGTCTGCTTTGCTCGACTAACAGTGAGCTTTTTCTGAGCACTAGATTTGATACTCTGGAGACTCTTTCTAACTGACTGTGCATACTCTTGACTGACTACGGGGATTCAGCAAGGCTAGGTCTAAGTCTAATTCAAGGGGAGTACGAACCATGCGACCAAAAACCCTTTCGTAGGGGATAGAACCCGTGGGCGCATGACAAGCTGTGTTATATGCAAACACGGCTAAGCTAACCCAGTTATCCCAGTCATGTGGGTGATCTGACACAAAGGATGTCAGAACGCCCTGGATAGTCCTGTTTTGGCGCTCTACAAGACCATCACACTGAGGGTGGTAAGCTGTTGTGCGAGACTTGTGAGTGCCCATTAATCGGCATACTTCCTGCATAATGTGGTTCTCAAAGTTCCGGCCTTGATCAGAGTGGATAACTATTGCAAGTCCAAACCGACTGAAAACCCGATTAACTAGAATCTCTGCAACTGTTCTGGCTTGTTGGTCCTTAGTAGGGAACACCTCACACTATTTAGTAAAGTGATCCAAGACTACCAAAAGGTGGTTTTTTCCCTCGTGCAGTTTCTAGCAAGGGACCCATGTAATCATTGCCCAGAAAACAAAAGGCTCATTAACCTTAATAGGCTGCATAGGGGCTTTGTTGGCATGAGAGTTAAAGTTTAATTTGGGCACATGTTTCACACAGGCTAACGTATTCCCGAATGTTAACTGTCGTTCTCGGCCAATAAAACCGATTGCGAGCATGAAACAGCGATTTATTTACCCCTAGGTGACCAGAAAATGGAGAGGAATAGATTCCTTGCAAAACAGATGAAATTAAAGCTTTAGGAATTACAAAGGCATTCTGTGAAAATGATAATTGTTTATCAGGCTTTTTCACCAAGAGACCATCCTGAAGATATAATTGACCCCAGCAATGCCACAACGTACGTAGTGTAGCATTATGTGCCCAAACAAAGGCAGGGGCTTAGGAGCCCTTTTGATTTTGATTCTATAACATTACTTAAATCAGGATCAGCTAATTGAGCGTCAAGAAGACTATGAGCTGGAGCCAGTGTTGTAGCACAAGCTGGAAAGAACCCCTTTTCGCATGTAGGGCCTGCTCCATTATTCGGTTTCTAGAAGGTAAACGAGAGGGAGTTTGCATTGGTATGATTTGTGCCTGGCCTATGTTGTATGTCAAAAGAAAGTTCTTGCAGATCCATTACCCAGTGACCCAAGCGTCCTTTGGGTTCCAGAGAATGTAACCAACGCAGTGCACTATGATCTGTAACCAGCAAGAAGGTAGAGCCCAGCAAATATACACGAAATTGGTTTACAGCATAGACCACAGCTAAAGCTTCCTTTTCAGTTGTTGAATAGTCCTTTTCTCTTTCAGTAAGAGACCTGCTGGCACAAGCAATAGCATATTCTATGCCAAACTGGTCTTTTTGAGTTAAGACAGCTCCTAAACCCAAGTCTGAAGCATCGGTTTGTAAAATAAATTGCTTATTCAACTGGGGGTAAAACAGGAGCTTTGCAAAGCAAAGTCTTAAGGGTGTGGAATACCTCTTGATGTCTTTGATCCCAGACAAATTTAGACATCTTTTTTATGAGATCAACTAATGGTGCCGCGATAGCAGCAAACCTTGGAATAAATCGACGATAATAGCCTGCCAATCCCAAAAACGTTCTAACTTGTACCACATTTTTTGGTTCTTCGAGCTCAGAAACTTCTTTAATCTTAGCGGGATCGGTGTAGACACCTTTTGATGATATAATAAGGCCCAGGAAAAGAACCTAATCAGCAGCGAGAATACATTTACTGGCCTTAACCCGCAAATCATGGGTTCGAAACCTAGACAAAACAGTACGTAATCGTTCGCATTGCCGTTCTATGCTATTTGAAGGAATGATGATATCATCAAAATAACATAAAAGGGGATCGTATGTTAATCCATATAATACTATTTCGATTGCCCGTTGAAAGCTAGCGGGCCCTCCTGTGACTCCAAAAGGAAGTCGCACAAATTCCCACAACCCATGTCACCAAAATGGCATAAAATCCGTTAAGGGTTCGGCAGAGAGACGAATAAGAGATGGATAAGTGTTTCTCCAAGTACTTCTCTAAACCCACCCAACTCTAAGCAACATTCCGCATTACATAAAGAAAGAACATAAAGAATTACATAAAGAAGAGCTCAATTACTAATAGACACAACAGGACCACAATACGGAAGGACGGCAAGTGTATTTAACAAACATTACGTGTGGTTATCCCATTGATACCGCATTACTCATATCAAACATTACGCATAAATATACAGTCACGTAAACAGATTTGGATAAGACTTCAATTCAATGTAAATGTTAATCCAAATTATAAATAGTGCTAAGTTCATATTATCACATGTGTTTGCAAAAAGGCACCCAAACCCCTCTCAGCCTACCCACTCCAAACTCTGTGGCCCCTGCAGTACTAAAACTTTTTGCATCAAGGCGAGAGTGATAAGCTCGTTCGCCATGCATTTCACACTGGATAATTTTAGAAAACAGAAAATACATCGCTTTGGTCATGAGAAAATACGCCAGCTGAAAGGATGAAATTAGACGATCAGGATGTGGCTACTTAGAATCCATCATCACTGTTCCATTGTATTTAAAAAGAAAATGAAATCGGCAACATGTTGACACTCTTGTCAGATGCAACGAATCATATTTTCCCTTTTTTTCCACAAACAGAGATCCATACAAAATGCTCGTTCAAAGACTGTCTGATTTGATGATCTTGTGACTAAATCATTTTTTATAAGATATTCAGCAAAATCGTTGCATACGACTTTTTCTAACTTTGCTCCTAATTTCAACGAGCAAAGATACACGTACCAACTATAATTTCAATTAGTACGTCTGAATCGGCCGGATCGGCCGGGCGGTGGTCTACTAACTAGCTCTGCCATAAGATCCCTTCCCAACCATTTAGTTTTTCAAATTTAATGTAATCAATTTTTCTTCGTTTGACATTCAATCGTTGTTCTTTCATTCAACAGCTTTATTCTAGTTTACCTAAGTTTTCAGTAATCTTACTTATTGTTGATTACAATTCCTTGCAATTATTCTTTTGGTTGAAATGAAAAATTCTTACGTCTTCTTCCTATATCTATGTCTTATGTCTTATGTCATGATGTTATGATGTCATGTCTATGTCGTATGTCTTATGTCGTATGTCTTATGTCTTATGCTATGATGTTATGTCTTATGTCTTATGTCTTATGCTATGATGTTATGTCTTATGTCTTATGTCTGTGTCTTATGTCTTATGTCTTATGCTATGATGTTATGTCTTATATCTGTGTCTTCTGTCTGCGTATTATGTCTTATGTCTTATGTCTTATGCGTAGGAAGTTCCTGAACATCAAAACATAAGATTTTCCGAACGTTGCCACCCCCCAACCCCTCTCAGTTAAATCTTGACTTCAAATGATTCTGGTTTGCAGGAATTCATTGCAATAATCATACCGCTAGACCTGAAGGGTTTGACGAGGCTAATGGCTAACATGGGCTGCTCTTTTGCAGTATAAAAAGAAAATCAAGTTCAAAAGCTTGATAACATAACACAGCAAAAGTTTCTGAATTCTTCTAACCAAGGTAAAACCTTGTGTAAAAGTGTGGCAATATTTGGCAATATGGCAGTGTTGTTTCTTATCAAGGGCTTCTTGGAAAAAACAAGTGTCGCATAACTCAGCTGATGTTTATTCAAAAAGTGCGAAAATAGAGCAATTTCCTAACTCGAAAACTCTACAGAATTTTGGGGAATCAGCTACCTTGTAGGTTTGAGACGAGAGAGCCAAGATACCGTGCAGTGGAAGTTGGCTATGCTGTTAATAATCAACCTAGCTACTTAGAAAATTCCTTCCAGACATGGAAAGCATATCAAATCAAGATATGAAAGGTTAGGTCTGATTTATGTCTTCTATAGCAAGGTCAAGGGCAAGGTGTCACATTATTCTGCCATGTTGTCTCTAATTTAGTCACGTAACAATTCGTCGACATGTTTCAAAAAGGCAAAACTGTTAAGAAAAGGAAAGTTGAATCCTTTAGTCGGTCGAAACGAGCGATTGGGAGCATATTGTTAAGGCGGATTCCCACGAGACGAATTGTTCAGTGAATTCGCCGCAAAAACTGAACTAAGCATGCGCAGTTTGAGTGATTTGCTTTCCCAGTGGGCGCTTGAAAAAGTAGAAACAAATTCTACTTTTTCGCGGCGAAAAGTTTCGCATGTCGCTTTAAACCATTCAGGGGTGCAGGAAGCAGTGCACATGTCTCTTGCTTTCCGTGACTGTGTTGCAGGATCGTTCAAGCGAGAGGCGCCAATACTCGCTTCAACGTGGAAATGAAGAAAAAAACATTCGCCGAGTAAATTGTCGTGGCGAAAAACTTCGCTGTAGCGAAATTTTCGCCTCGTGTTCGAAGCGAATTCGCTGAACCATTCGTCTCGTGGAAATCCGCCTTCAGAGAGGTATCGTCATTATCACGAGGAGGGGCGTCGCGAGGATTTCCCCTACAGGGAGGCTCAGTTCTCCAACAAGGGGGCTAGATTATTAACTCACAGAAGCTTGCGTTTGGTCACAGATTCGATTTTCTTTCCCGGTGGGGGGGGGGGGGGGGGGTTGGCATTGCGAGATAGGATGGCGAGTCCCTTTCCATGCAGTGTCTTATTCCCGTCTTTACATCGACTATTAATCATGCTGCTGGGTGGGCAGATAAACAGGGGAATGAGAAGGCTAGCATCTTGGATCTTCATCACAATAAACATGTGCTCTCGCCACTATGGAACCCATCTTTCAAGTTTGTGTATGACTTGATCCAATGTATGTTACAATATGCAACTGAAACTTATTGCACAGATGTGTTTGAAATCTACCTGGACGGTCTATCCCATGTACTTGAATGAGTAGAATAGTTCCCATTCATCATTACCACACAAAGTTAAGGAATCAAGGAGCTTTTTGTTCACCTAACCAAGCAGTTTTCTCTCGTGCAAAAGGAACGAAATGAGGGCTTTGTGTGGGCGCAGTTAGGTCCCCCTGCCAATAAGATGACAACAAAGAGAGGTTTGAATATTCGACAGTCTTCTTTGGACAACCGAATTCTAATCATATAAAGACCGATTGATGATTGTTCTCTATTCTACGTAGTCAAAGAATCGAGAAGCATCGAGTTGTCGGGAAAGTAGAAAGATGGCGGCACTTGTAGGAGTAACAAGGTGAAAAGTTCTAGATCGAACAGATATGCAATGGGAAATATGTTCTGAAGAGGTCAATACAAAATTCTAAATAGCATGCAGAGGTAGGCATTTACGTAGAGAGCGCAGCTCAGCATCAAAATGAGAGTAAACAAGGTCTCAAGAGGGGACAATTACCCTCGTAACAACTCTGTCATGTCGAGGTAATTCTTTCATTTGTTGAAACCGAGGTAACGGACAATCTCTTTCGTTCTGGAAAGCTAGGGCAGGCTCCGACTGTGTGACAACTCGTAAAATATCCCAAAAAGGCCCAAGCACTCTGTTCCATTGGGCGCAAAGACTTCGGAGTTTCCTACGTGGTTCCCGTTACATCCTCTGCGCTTCATTCGAAATTCTTACTCTTTTAGCTCCTAATGTGAAAATTCCCCATATTGAGAAATTTCTTAAAAAAATCGTGTAACGAAATGATCTAGAATGGAAATTTCTAACGAACGTTGATAACAACAAAAAACTGGTGTGAAATTGTTGTGTCAAAAAAACACGCAGGCTTCAACTTAGACAAGTGATTCACTACTTTAGCATCATCCAAATTGAACAGAGGAAATGTTCGAGGGAAAACGGAAAATAGTCTTACCGTATCCTTTGGTTGTAGTAGCGATGGCTCCGAGAAAAATAACAGCTAACACACTCAAAGACATGGCTGAATGTCCACCCTGGTTTGTCCTGGCTGTATGAAGTACGTATCAGCTGGCAACTAACGTGCACATGCGGGTTCGGGAGAGGGCAGCAAGCAGGCGTAGATGACGTCTGAGTTCGATTCGGTAGCCTTCGGCTTGATTGAATGCCTCTGCGGGTATTCGTGGCTTAACTGTACGCGACGGATGGGCAGATGAAAACAGGTCCACTGTGCTGCTGTCAAAAGCAGTATTGAGAGATACTTGCACCCCCAACCTCAATATACGAGAGCTTGAGGAAATAATAGAGACGAACAATAAATGCTATAATCTCCTATAATATGGGAACAAAGGGTGGTCAGGAAGGAATTTTAATATTACTTAGAATGTTGTGTTGTAGGAATAAGCCAGTTGATGGGTAACATCTGAACTATCTCTACATCGTCATGTATTTCAGCAATATCCCAAGGCATGTTTCTTATCGTACTGCATTTCGAAGGAATTGTAAAGGGAGTAATAATTGGATAACACAGAATAGAATATAAATCATGCTCGGTATTTTGTAGATTTGTGGCAAATAGCGTTAATATGGGAATTAAAGGGCTTTATCTTCACGATAACGGGGGGGGGGTGTCTCTATAGAATCATACATGGGTCTTGGCATCCATCAATCTTGTCATCTCATACCCTATGGGGGAAAAACACCTTAGGAGTAAGTAGCTAAGAGGTCTGTAGAGCAGGGGGGGGACTTGAAAACGAGAGGACATGTCTTTAACAAATAAAGAATAAAATGACATCGAGGCATCATGGACAGCACGAGACACAAATGCAAAAAGAAGCGAGAATTGGACTAAATGCATGCCAAAAATGGCACCTGTAAAGGCACTGTAGACTTGAATTTTCTAAACGAGAAGCATTGGAATATCTGAAACTTGGATTGCTCAGCATTGAAACAGACTAATACTAGTATCTATATGAGCTAATTAAGAAACTCATCTCTTTAACAAAAATATTTTCTGATCAGATGAATGAACTGGTGTTTTGTTCCCGTCTTAACAAGACTAGTCATTGCCAAGCCATCTTCGTCGGTTATAAGGTTTTGGTAATCAAAAGCCGTATCTTCGCATCAAAATTCTTATTACGAAAGCAAAGACGCTCGAATGATAAAAATTGCTTCCTATTAACCTTTTTGACTTTGCAGTACTAATCGTTACATCTTTCCTTCAAACTTGGTCACATTTAATGATGCCTACGAATATATTAACGACAGCAGGCGACTCTCCTCCGTATCAATGAAATTAAACGATGCCAATGCTTGACTGTGCTTTCTTACACTCTCTCGCTAGTTACGAGCAATGGCTTTGACTTGCCCCCGTCCATTTCTTAGCGAGATATCGTACATAAATCAAAATGAAAAGCTTAATCGCTGTATGAAATCTTGTCCGGAGACATTTAAATTAACTTTCAACGACCTATCAATGAAAAAGCTTCTTACTTGATACAGAACCGTGCACTTAGCTCAATACTTCACATCCCTCAACTTTGCATAGACTGTCTCGCAAATGGGAAAGATGATGCTATAATGCCTTAATTTTACTGAGTTAAATAGCAACACCGCGTAACGGACCATTAATAAAGAGCACAAAAGCAGACAGAGCTATGGTCACCTTCTCAGTGGGGCCATTTGAATCTTTCCGATCCAACTCCATTTTTACTCTAGTATTCAAGTCTATAAATTTTGTGCGAGAAAGGTTGAGCTAATCTAACGTTTACCCGTGTAAAACAACTCTCATTTATCGTTTGATGGACCGATCTATTAAGATTTACGGTGGCAGCAAGACGCACACCTACCTGGTACAACCTTTTAAGTTGGTGACAAGTAATCAACAGAATCTATGAGATGGTAACCTCACTCCTAGCTCTGTGACTCAGAAAAAGCCCCTGTGAATACATCATTAGAATACGTATGAGGAATCAAGAATCTTAAATGTGTCAATAATACAAACCTTTCTGTCCAGCACACACCCAAAAGTAGTACTCGTTGGCGATTCTAGCAAGTGAGCGATAATTCTTCTTTGTAATTTTATACGGACAGCGGCACAGCTGCGTAAAACGTCTCTCAAAATCACTTAAAAATTCTTAACATTGCTTCGGGCAGCCAATCAATGGGCATAGTTATTGTTCCGTTGTAGTGTGATCAAATGAGGCACCGTTCAACATACCTGGGTAGTCTCGCTAACAGTTCTTCGCACAATGCAAATAATCAAATTCACAGCGAACGGGGGATCGCGCTGCGAATCAGTAGGCGCGCTAGCGGTAGCAACGGTTTCCTAGAACTGCCATGCTTCTCCTTAAGGCCGTGTAACGAGGATGCATCGCTTTCCCTGAGATCAATGTTTGAGCAGACAGAAATGACCACTCTCTATTGATTATGGATGAACCCCCCAAGTAAACAAGCGGCCTGTAAGAGTTCACTCTTTATCAAGCCTTGGTATCTAAAAAATATCCAAACTCCTTTGAAAATAGAAACACGTCTATCATAATAAGAATATTAAGTGCTCCATCGCAAGAATGATCTAAGATGCAAAAATTTCGGCCAATGGGAAGACTTTGGTCTGTGTTACATTTATTGACTACTGCTAGGAAAACTAACAAATGCAAATGCATCTGTCCCCTACCTGAGCCCCTCTGGAAGTGAAAAATGGTATCAAGAAGAACAAACACACAAACAAAACCCAGCAGAATCCTTTCACTTTCTTACATTTTGAATAATTACAGATACATCAATGAAGTTCATGCTCGCATACCAGGAACAGTCCTCATTGAAGTCTGAGGGAATGGCTCTGTCACTTGAAGACCGGCAATGTTCCCAAAGTCCTGCAAAAACAATAAATAAAACCCAACTCAAAAAAAAGACATCACACAAAGCCAAAAAATGACTCTTGATTTCAAACCATTCCTCGTAAGGCATTCATGATTGGAAGACTTTCCACCAGAGGACCCACAAACAGAGTACCTTCACAAAGTGGCCAACAAACTCTTTCAAAATTCTCTTTTCAAGCCACACTTGGTAGACTTGCTAAGCAAAATAGTATCATATCTATAAAAAAAAGTAACCATAGCACAAGTGCAAAAACAAAAAACTCCTTGATTGAACAAAAATTCTTTGGAGAGGACTTACCAAAACTTTCAACATTTCTTTGGTGTCTTTATCAACCTCAATGATGTCTTGCTCAATGGCTGAGATCTGTCAGGGAGGATTACAGTATTTACAATAAGTAAAATTTTATTAATATCATTATGAAATTCATTCACGTTGGTATACTACATAGTTAAAAAGAAATTTTTTTGTAATTTAAAAAAATTTTATTCTTTAAGAATTTTTTTGGGATTCTTGCAATCCCTTTTTTTGTTTAATTGCAGATCTTGCAATTGCATGTATCACCATTCCATTTTTTATCTTTTGTTCAAATATCACAGTTGAGTTTGCATTTTTTATGGCATTGGGCAGTTTGTTTCAAAGGAGAGCGCCTTTAAACACAATTGAGTTAACTCCAAACTTGTTTGCTTGTATTCAAATGGTGACTATAAACTGACATAAATGTCTCTCTGCAAGGTGATGTTGTATTCGTTCATCAATTTTTCAATATACCAAATGACTGCAGCATGAAGCTTTTACTCCTGGATATAGTACCTCATGGCTGCAGATCAGACAAAGGAAAGGTGTTTGACAAAAATACAAACCAAATGCAATAAGACATGCCATGCTTTTTTAGTGAGTCATGTTGGGGAAAGGTCACGGTGACCTATACAAAGCCCCAACAAAGGAAGAAGGAATAAAGCAAAAGGTAAGAGGAGAGAGAGATCAGATCAAGTTTATTGATCTTAGATTTGAAAGAGGCGAGGTTGTAAAATTCAGAAAAGCAAAAAGGCAAGAGGTTCCACAAATTGCATGTTCTTGGGATGAATGATGGTCTGTGAGATAGTTCGTAAAGTAGGCAGTGAAACTTGGAAAGGGTGTGAATGAGTTGAGCTTCTGGTGGTCCTTGCACGCCTCAGAGGAACTGGAATAACATCCTTCATCTCCTGAGAGCAATGCCTTTGAAATGCTATGTATATATAGTAACTTTACTGCTATCTGTTATGGTTATTTCAAGAGCTTTGCCGTATACTGAAACCATTTGCTACAAAGTTGAGTTTGGTACACACAGCTACTGTTGGCATGAATGAAATCACCTCGCACTCATTTGGTAACTTGCTACCATTTAGCTTACACAACTCAATAACAATAAAGTATGATGGTTGGATGAATTGAATTACCTCAGGAACATAGTTATCCCTTCGCTCTCTTTCTTCCTCTTGAAGTTTGATTGAGATCCCGCGTACTGGCCCCTCTTGGATCCTCTTCATCAAATGAGTGATGAAACTAGAAAAGTTTTGAAATCTCAATATCAAATTAGCAAAACAAAAGATTTATAAAAGATAAATTATGTTTGGGACTTTCAGTTGACTACTAGCTTGAGACTAGGATAACTTCTTAAATGGCGAAAATGCTGCATCTTCTAAAAATCCAATTCGTGATAGTACAAGATCATGTGTGGCATAGATATGATGCTTCATCAAAATGCATAGTTGTACAGAAACTAAAGCTTTGGCCAATTGCACAGATACATTCAGACCAAACAAATATTCCAGGCAATGATTACTAACCGATCCAAACATAGATCAAACATTAAATGTAACATAGTGTGTGTCAGAGTACATTTTGAATAGATTTTAGAGCCTTTCCAGTAAAAAACTTCCATTCCAAAATAAAGAGTAATCAAGTGTCCTGATCTTGAATTTGCCTTCATTTTTTGATATCTTGTACCATATGTGTTATAAGCGTTTTAAACCAGACTTCACCGAGGAAAAACAAAAAACCCACTTTGTGAAGTCAAAGTATATAACAATAAATCACAAGAATTTGTGAATCTCAGCATTTTCAGCAACCTGCTATTGAAGTTGATGTCAATGCGTAGGAGGTTGAATCTGTCATTTTTTCATAATCTGATAAATTCTTTTCATAAAAATGAATGACCAAGAACGCTTTATACATCATTTTGGCATCACAAAGTAGGTCTCTGAGAATTCCTTTTGAGAAAATTCTGAACTCAAAATCAAACTTTAAACTCTTATAAAATGAAAACAGTATGAGATATCAGAAAATGATTGCATATTCAAAATCAGGGCACTCAACTTAATCTAATTCAAAAATAAAAATATTTTGCTGGGAGAGGCCTTTTAACAGGCGAGCTAGGTCTTTCGCAAAAGTGGTTGTCACAAAAAATAAGGAGCACAACTTTATTACATGCTTAAATAGTCATATTTCTGTGTTCAAATATCCTTCTTGCTACCATTATTAGCCTTATAAACTTATCTGAAATAGCATAGGCTTATCTTTAGTTCTTCCACTATAAGCTTCAATGCGTGTGTACATTTTGGTTCCTGGCAAACACTGTAGTATGGCTTAGACACTTTCTTGTACCTTACCCTGCTATTTCATCAATTTTTATGCTTTTTGGATGGTTAAACATACAAAGCTCACTCTAGCCTCCTAAAACTAGCATGATAAATGAAAATGTGTTCTGTGGCAGGGTTTTCAGATGCACATATTCAGAACTTGTTCAGAATAAACATTGACTTACACCCAAGAGTAGAATTTCAACAAAGATTGTTAATTTTTCATCCAAAAATTTCTGAAGCCAACATTGAAGAAAATTTCTAGATAGCAAGAGTCAATTTTAACTTAAATGGAAAACATTAAGCCTACAAGGCATTCATTAGCAGATTAGAGTGCAGTTGGAAAATGCTATCCAAATTTGAAAGTGGAACACATTGCATGCATCTCCATTTCATAATCATTACTTTAGCTTCAGTTTCACATACCTGGGCAAAACAGTTTATAACGGAATTGGTATGTTACTTAACTTGCACTAGTATCAAATGATATCATCGGGGATCAATTAAAATGGCTACTTACCCTGCAATCTTGTTTCTCAACTTTTTGCTTGGAATGATTGCTATTTCTTCACATACCCTTTTGTTGGTATGGAAATCCAATGTCAACTTTGGATAGTACTTCTCAATGATGACACGGGCAGCCTTCTTGACGGTTTTTGTTCTTACACGACCCTTGAAGGTAAAGCAAAAAGCATTAATCGTTATGACACAATTTTGTTTCTATCCTTATTGCAGTAGAGGCAGCACATACAAAGATTATAGTATATGATTTAAAATAAAACCAAGATTATTTTCCAGCTAGCAGAAGAATACAAGCTTCTACACAAATTCTGGGACACTTAAAAATCATAAATGCAACTTTAGGTAGATTGCTACAGACATGAGATGGAAAGTGAAACATTTTCCATTATCATATTGGTATGCAGGAAATAACCTCTCTGCAGCAGTTATCAAACTCAGGAATCACAAAATACCGGTCTTGAATGGTGAAACAGCTCATTACTGCAGAGGTACAGCAATAGTGTATATAAATGCTAGTCTAATTCCTACTCAAAAATCATAAGTGGTTAGGTTGCTGGGGCCAACAAAATTGCAAAGGATAATCAGTATATATGTATGCAAGGAGGGATAATCATTGGTAGGAACATTGAGTAAAGCTTTTGAGAGAACATGTCAAATTTACATTTGGTTAAAAACGAAGCAATGGGAGCTTTCTAGGTTAGAAAGTAGGAGTCATCTTTACAACTTCACTGAGCATGAAAGTTATCAGTCAGCAACACGAGAATATCTGCAAATCATGAAACTCGTCCACACCAATAACATATATCCCTCAAACACTTAAACTAGTCATCGGACACTTTTAAGTTCCGACAATTCATTACGCCAATACCTGGGCTTTAGTGGCCTAAACCATAGACAATCACGAGCGATTGAGCGGGTAGTTTTTGCATGAAATGTTCAATAATTTTATCAGTTAAGCGAGAAACTAACTATAATGCTGTCTGTTTCACGATGGAAAAGATAACTGGTGATTTGATATTCGCCCAGCCTAAAGTTGGAAGGCACTTACCATCTTGGATTCAGTGCGTGAGAAAAGAGAGTCCACAGGGAAACAAAGTAGCAAAATGCCATGTTTACTAGCCTCGGACAGATCGATTTCATGTGAATGATGACGAGGCAGCACTGGTTGCGATGTTTGGCACCATTATAACGATTTAAAAAAAGAAAAAAAAATAACGGAGTAGGGAATCAGTCTGTTTTATTTTTCATTAGGAATGACTCGAAGAAAAAAAGGAAGAGGGAGCGACCTTAGATGTTTCTGCTTCCAAATTCATTTAAACTGAAGGTGGTGCATAACGAAGAGAAAGAAAATAACATGACTGTAAACATAAATTTTCATAATTCTGCTGTTTTTACTTCTGAGTTTCAATCAGTCTACAGACAGCAACAATTTAGAATAATTACAATATGCTTTATTAATTAGATCTATCTGGAGTATTTCTATTCGTCTTTTTAACGAGAGTTGGGGAGATAACTCAACTACACTAAGTTTGCATGGATCAGTATCAAATATAATACCATGAATTGGGTTAATGGGTTAATGGTTTTTTTAGTGAGTTATGTTGAGGAAAGGCCATGGTGGCATATACAAAGCCCCAAAAAAGGAAGAAAGAAGAAAGCGAAAAGCTAAGAGGAGAGAGGGATCAGATCAAGTTTATTGATCTTGGATTTGAAAGATGGCGAGTTGTAAGATGCAGGAAAGCAAGAAGAAGGCAAGACGTTCCATAAATTGCATGTCTTCTAGCCGGTGCATATTATGGTGGATGCCTTCTAGCCGGCAAATCCCGCACTTATCCGATCCACCGGATCTGAGGAAACTAAATCCATTTACAATCTCATACGGTCGCATGGGAACAATAGCTACAGAACACGATATTGCTGCATGGGGCTTCGCTGTGTCAGGAGTACAGAACTGCAAGGAGCTACAGACGAAGCAGAATTTGTTCAGCTACAGCAAACTGCTATAAACACTGTCTAATTCAAACTCTCTGAGGATTGTAAAAATGGTCGAACTACAAAAAGTTCGAATTACAAAAAGTTCGAATCAAAGAGATTCGAACAATGGAAGATTTTCTTCGGAGATTTTAAAGGGACCTGAAAATTCTGTTCGAATCAGCAAAAGTTCGAATTACACGAGTTCGAAGTAGGCAGAGTTGACTGTATCAATCAACTGATTCTCGATTATATCAATTATTGGATCAGTTTAAAATTTTTGGTGCATAGGCAAAAACACCTGTTACCAAAGGAAAAATATATTTTGGGTCATTTGAATGTAAATCATTCAGCATTAACAGCAACGAAAATCATAAACAATTGAGCTTTTTACTGCAACTGATCTATCGAAGCAACGGCACTGCACTCTTCATGGATCTAAACTGCAGACCAACTCTATGTCGAGCTCTGTCAATACTTATGATACCACATTCGCACTTATCCCCTGGTCCGAGGTTTCTAGCTGTACCAAGATTGCGTTGGTGAATCAAGCCATCTTTTTCGACGCCATAATTGATGAAAACTCCGAATGATGTCACGTTACTGACGACACCAATTACAGATTGACCGACCGTCAGATCATCAATGGACCTGAGATCTCTACGAAAGGATGGCTGCTCCAGTTCTGAAACAAATTTCACCATATTGTTAAAAGTGACGAGAGGACCATCCGGAGAAAGTTTGTAGGATAGCTAAATGGACGATAGATCTCGGAGTAAAACGAAATATAGCAGGCCAGAATGTACCATAAAAATTATCTGAATCAATTCTAGAACTAATTATAACCTACATAACCTGTTAGTTATTTACTTTAATAACTAGGTACATATGAACAGAGTAATACCTGATCGTAGGTCGAATCCTAATGGCTGCTTCAATCCTCTTAAGATCAGCGATAGAGTTTCTTCATCCACTCCTAATGTCATCGCAAGCCCTGATACGAAAACATCCACAAAGTGAACGAGCAGTCGACATCATTGAGATTAGGTTATTACATACAAACATAGGAAAACTTTAAAATTGAAACACTCTAAGTTCTTCTCCATAACGTGAACGTGATATAGCTGTCGCATGGGCTGAAACATCTTTCAAATAAAGAATTGCTAAATCTCATCTTTTATGGCAATGATCATCTTCATTTGTATCAAATGCTTAAATTCTCGCTGCAATGCTGCAATATATCAAGGTCACAAACGTGGCGGTACTGACGTTGTTGGAGGTGGTGGCAATGATGCTGTTAGTGGTGGCGCTGAGGCTGTTGGAGGTGGCGGTACTTACGTTGTTGGGGGAGGCACGGCAGTTGTTGGAGGTGGGGCGATGGCTGTTGGTGTTGGTGGTGGTGGTGGTAGAGATGTAGTTGGTGGTGGCAATAAGGCTGTTGGTGGTGGTACTGAGGTTGTTGGAGGTGGAACGATGGCTGTTGTTGGTGGTTGTGGTAGCGATGTAGTTGGCGGTGGAACAGATGTTGTTGGAGGCGAAGGCACTGATGTTGTTGTTGGAGGTAGTGGAATGCAAGAACAGTTAGAGCAGATCGCAAGAAATTAACCAATAGTAAGAATAAACACGAGCAAAAAAGGCCACCTTTGAAATTTCCCGAAGTCTTCTCTTCAATAACTTTTGCCATTTCACATGAACCAATCATATCAACAGTAGCGCCAACTTTATCCATAAGCCTGGGTTCAAATAGCGATTCATATGATTCATCGTGATTCTCATAGAAAACGGGGTGGTGAAAGAGATCGTGTTAATGATACTGGGGTCCAATAAACTTAGCTTGCCTTGGCTCGTCAAGCAAAAATGAAATCATCACACAAAGCACAAGCATGTACAGCTAAAACCAGGGTACGCCAGGCGGTAAGCCTAGGAGGGTAGGTCTTGGGTCAGATCAAAGGCAATTTTTCATGCCTATGAGCATTTCGTCTAGAAATACAATAATATTCTTCATCATTGCCATCACTTTCAACATCATCCATCGCAAGCGTCATCATCATTGTCATTGTAGTCATCATCATCATCATCACTATAATCATCATCAATCATCATAATCATCATCACATTGATCATCGTCAAAAATATCATTATTACCATCTATCAACAGGCACACACGTGTTTCATCAAATGAATCAAGGACTAAGCATGCTACTTCCAATTCTTCCTATAACTACTGTAGTTCCCTGGTCTAGCATGGCCCTCTCTCAATCTCTCTTATTGGTTTTCATCTGGAAAGTTTACAATATTTGTTGTCAAAGTTCTTATTCTAAGCGCCGACCTGTCCAACCAATCTTCATTTCATCCTTCTAATTTTCATCACGGCATCTATTGCTTTAGATCTTCATCTTATCCGTAAAATCGCTTTCCTAAATTTGCATGTTATATTCAATAGGAATTTTCCAATCTTCCTTTGTACCACTGCTAATAATTCACTTACCAATTGAACGAAATGTAGTAAAAATTGTAATTTTAATGATCAAGAAACATTAAGAGGTCATTACTTGTAAGCGGCAGTATATGATTCTGGATGAATCATTGTTTGATCCAGCGGCTCCGGTGTTGCAATGTCAGTCACTCCTTTTCTCTTTTTGGATGGAGGTTTCCTTTCAAACTCTACCTTGCGCTTCCTCCCAATCTGTGTTAAGAGAACGATCATTCTAACCATACTTTAACAATAGAAAGCCTAACCTGATGATATAACAGCGATATTCAAGGTTCGCACAAGTCTTACGATCCTAGGACATCAGTTTTGATTGGAAGGCGAATGAATCAACCGATGAATAAAGTATGGAATTTATGGAACATCTTGCCTTCTTCTCCCTTTCCTGAATCCTACAACTTACCATCTTTCAAATCCAAGATCAATAAACTTCATCTTATCTCTCTCGCCTCTTAGCTTTTCAAGGAGCCAGCCAACCAACCTGGAATCAACTAATTTACTCGTCATCATTGGTATAGAACTATTTTGAATAATTCACGCAAAGCTTACTTGCCTGGCGATAAGAGGCTTTTGATTCATTGCTTGAACTCGCATCAACCCTCACAAACCCTGCACACTGCTCAAAGCATTTGTTCCCCAATCCTTTAACAAGTAGCAGCTGCTTCCGATTGGTAAACGGCCCGTGTTTGTCTCTCCACTCAATTATCGTTTCAGCTTTTTTGATCCCCAAACCAGCTATCCGTCTGGGGAGAAATACAAACAACAAAAATGTACAATATAATGTGATATGTTCGCTTGGTATTACCTAACACAGAAACAACTCTAAATCTAACGAATAGAGATAAACCTGCAAGAATACTGACCGCCTGTGCTACTTTTGATATCTACTCGAAATTCATCTCGTTATTTAAATAAATACCTACATTACATTACTGTTCTTGACATGAATATGACAAAAATTAAAGTTCGCTCCATTTTTCCAATACAGTGATCTCTGCCTTATTCAAACTCTCTGGGTGATTGCAGAATGTTCGAATCGGAAAAATTTCGAATTACAGACATTCGCACTATAGAGATCCTCTGTTAGGAGATTCTAAAGGGACCTGAAAATGTTGTTCGAATTAGCAAAAGTTCGAATTAGCAAAAGTTCGAATTAGCAAAAGTTCGAATTAAACAGAGTTGACTGTAACTGCAAATGAAGACTATGAAAATTAAAATTTTTAAAATTATTAACACTAAAAATGCTGCATAGCAAGCGGTATTTCGAGCACAGTAGAAAGCAGAGTACATTACTCATGCCCAGCCTCCAATCCCCAGAAATTTATCCCAAAAACAATAATTCGTTCCAAGGACTACGGGTTCATTAAACTTCCTGTATCCCCGCATCACCGAAATCTTACAACTGGTCTTCTTTCAAATCAAAATCAACAGGCCTGATCTTATCACTTGGTCTCTTAGCCAGTCTCTTGCTTTCTTTCTTGGGGCTTTGCTATAGGCTATCAAGGCCTTCCAAAACATACTACACTAGAAATAGGATGGCTGTGCCATATTTCTGCCACTCAATGCAATTTGTGGAACGTCATGACTTCTTCTTCCTTTCCTGAATCCTACAACTTGGCATTTTTCAAATCTAAGATCAGCAAAATTGACCTGATATCTCTCTCCTCTTAGCCTTTCACTTTCTTCCTTTGTTGGGGCTTTGCATAGGCCACCGTAGCCTTTCCTCAACACAATTTACTATAAAAAGAAAAATAAATTTAGTCTCAGAGACGATCTTCAAGCAATCTTCAACTCCTTTAACATACAAATCGGATTCTTGACGTTGTTAAAAAGTGGCATTTATTTTTCAGTACCTTACCTTTTGGTAAATATCTGAACTCATCTCTACAGCTATGAACAATTTTTAATCAGCACATTATCTTTTCTATCTTTATATTAATTACATAAATGGATTATTCTTTAAACTAGAGGATTAAACTTCCTTCTATGTTGGTCATACATTTTCTATGGATACTATAAATAAATCAATAATGATAATGATGAAAATAATCATAGTCCTTATTGCTGTAAACGAATTCTTCAAAACTGTTTTCGGGAATTTTCAAATACATCCAACTTAAAAAGACTCTACGATCGAATTGATGAACAACTTAACATGTTCTGCATGTGCAACAAACCCTGGACTAACCCGGACCTTCTATCTTACCAACAGCTTCCTTTAGCTCTTCTTATCAAAATCATTTACTTTCCTCCAATTTCTATTTTTTATCGTTATTTACTTACTCGTGCATTTCTTTTACTAGAAATACATGTAATTAAGCCAGCCGAAGACAAATTATCTATCTTTAGGGAAATCTTTGTTCGTATGTTTAATTTATATATCAAAACGAAGCTTTAGAAAGAACTATAATGAAATCAATGATAATGACATAAGATTAATAATGATTAATCAATACTAAAAACCAATAAAATAATAATAATAATACATCACCTTAAAACAACAGCTGAGCATGAATTCAAGTCAACCCCAACAAAACTGACACAATCCTCAATCGTACCCTCTAATGCAGCCTTCAGCAATGTTTCGTTAACATCGTGCTACGAGTAAGAAACATGTGGAAATAAACAGGCGATTGTCACAGTAAACTGATTTGCAAGGTTAATAATCACATTGATGTACTAAAGCTTCTTAAGAGCCCTAAAAGAAAAGAACCTAGATTTTAACTCTAATATATACATACAAACATACATGCATACATACATACATACATACATACATACATACATACATACATACATACATACATACATACATACATGCATACATACATACATGCATACATACATACATACATACATACATACATACATACATACATACATACATACATACATACATACATACATACATACATACATACATACATACATACATACATACATACATACATACATACATATATACATAGCCATACATACATAAAGCTGTACCTGATAGCAGGTACAAAGTTGTACCGGATCACTTTATTTAGTGTAAACGCATGGCTGATCCGTAACACTTTTGTATCGGATCAAAAAGTGATCTGGTACAGTGTAAACGCAGCCTAAGATGCCATGCAAAGATTTCATTGCTAAGTTAATTGCTTGAATTCTTAGAAAACCAATTATTTATTGGTAGGATAATCGCCCAGAGGGTTCTAAGAGAGGCATATCTGACGGACGCTTGTGGACACCTAAGTTTTAATTGAATATATTGCAATCACTTGTTAAATTGGATAGACAACCCCCGGTTGGCAGTTGCTGACAGAGGAGGTGCTCCAGAGGATTGGCGGACGAAATAAGGAAATTAAAACCTCAAAAGTTATCGGTAATGAGATAAAAACATGCAAAGAAGACAAGGTGTGTGCTTTATTATTCAAACGTGCTACCCTAAGGAACTGGGCAGGGAAATTACACACTCACCTGGTACATGCCAACTCCGATATGTTTTGGCTCAATCTTCACGAGTTCCAAAAGAGGATCTTGCAGCCTTCGTCCGATTGAAACTAAAATGTAAATATATCATTAGCAATGTTTCCATCAAAAATGGAATGGCACTGTCTAACATCCTACAGTGTTGGTTGAGGAGGGGAAATCATTTGCTCTTGCCAAAAGCCAATGCAACGAGACATGGCATAGATGTTATTCCACACAGAGGCTATCTATTTTAATCCTCACAAGTAAAATTAAAAATTTTGACACGCATTTAAAGTTCAAACGAAGAGCAAAACTATATATAGTTAACGTTAAAGTTGAAGCAAAACTTAACAACAATACTTGCTCCTACAGACTGTGAAAGGCTTCAGTAAGGAGCAAGGGCATTGATGAATGTTCTATCGCCAGAATATTAGATACTTACTTGAAATTAATTGACTGATTATTTGACTTCCTCTAATTAGCTGTTAGGTATCTTATGTAGCCGACTTTAAATAAATTGTTGATGATAATGTTTGAAATAATGAAAATTATAATAATTGGTGGCTTTGAGCTGCATTTTGGATTTCTAGAAATCTCTCTATAATGAGGGCAAAAGGTGAGGTTATTTCTAAGAGCTGATGGAAAATCTTCTATGTTTGACAAATTCGTTGTGTTTAAAAGAGATGCATTAAAATCAAATCTTCCCATTGCGAAATCAACCGGATGAAGGTGGACCAGTGAATCATTAAAAAGTCTTCAATTGAGATATGTTTTCCTTCAAGTGATTTCATCCCCTTTTTCACTTACGGATAAACAAATTTCGTCCACCTTACCGTATTACATAGTCGAAAATACTACAATCATTCCGAAAGGAATGGACAAGCTTCAAGGTAACTGCAAAAAAATGTTTCTGCTTACAATAACTGAAACAATCTCGTGACATGGATGAATGGAAATACGGAGTCCACTTACCTGCACTTCGAAGATTGGGATCGAGGTTCGGAAGGTCAGATTTCGCTTCCTTTGAAACACTCCAAACCGAGGATCCGGATTCATTTACTATACTGAAACAAGAATATAAGTTGTTCGTTACGGCAAAGATGCCGAGAAGTGGATCAAAACTCATTCAGTTACCAAAAACAGCCCTTTACATCTGGCGAGATGGGATTAGCTAGAGGTATACACCAAAATACAGACACGTTTTTAGGGGAGGAAATGTTTGGGAGGTGTCAGGATGGCTCCTTGGCAAGATTCTTGTGCATTGATCCTATGTTCAGTGGTTCGAATCTGCCCTCAGCTAGACTTCAACTTAGAGTGAGGAGAGTCGCTAGCTTTCTGTAATTTCAGGCGTAGGATTCACGAGGAGTGGTGCCACCAAGAGAAAAGCCATGGACACGGCTCAATCGACAAAACCCTCTCAGTGTCCGACATCTACCTTCGGATGCTAGGTAGAAGTCATAAAAAGATAACGTGATAAATGCGATCTTTTTAATGCTCCAAAAGGTGCAGACGTCTCACGACCTCAAGAAAAGTATCTACTCCCCCTGGAAAATCGTAAACAGTTGAATACGCTTTGGGTAAATTGCAAGCTGAATGGGAGTAATGATAGGTCGATTTAAGAGAAAAGGAACGAAGTAACACGCAGCATAAGCTCACCAATATCCAATTTCCTTGCCTTTGAATAAATTTTCCTGTAACATCTTTGCGATCAACGTCTCAGTCTCTCTACAGGCTGTACCATTTCCAATAGCAATTAATGTACAACTTTGGAAGGGATAAGATATTTTAACATGCCTTATGATATTTGTATACATGTATGTATATATTTATGCATGTTTGGCTATGTATGTATGGCTATGTATGCATGTATGTATGTATGTATGTATGTATGTATGTATGTATGTATGTATGTATGTATGTATGTATGTATGTATGTATGAATGTATGTATGTATGTATGTATGTATGTATGTATGTATGTATGTATGTATGTATGTATGTATGTATGTATGTATGTATGTATGTATGTATGTATGTATGTATGAATAAATGAATATTTGTATGCATGTTTGTACGTATGTATGTTTCGCTATGTATGTATGTTTTTTATGAATGAATGTATGGCTATGTATGTATGGCTAAGTATGTATGTATGTATGTATATATGTATGTACCGTACGTATGTATGTGTGTATGGCTATGTATGTATTTATGTATGTATGTATGTATGTATGGCTATGTATATATGTATGTATGTATGTATGTATGTATGTATGTATGTATGTATGTATGTATGTATGTATGTATGTATGTATGTATGTATGTATGTATGTATGTATGTATGTATGTATGTATGTATGTATGTATGTATGTATGTATGTATGTATGCATGTATGTATGTATGTATGTATGTATGTATGTATGTATGTTTGCGTGTATGTATGTATTTATGCATGTATGTATGTATGTATGTATGTATGTATGTATGTATGTATGTATGTATGTATGTATGTATGTATGTATGTATGTATGTATGTATGTATGTATGTATGTATGTATGTATGAATGTATGAATAAATGAATATTTGAATGTTTGTATGCATGTTTGTACGTATGCATGTTTAGCTATGTAGGTACGTTTTTTATGAATGAATGTATGGCTATGTCTGTAGACCTGGATATACCATATGAATGTAAAAAGGGAAAGACAATCTAGATATACAAACGGGATGAATAGCTTATACTGAAGCTCGATTTATGTTCAATAAATGCAGCTTTTTCTAAAGTTGTAAGTACAAAGTAATTAAGACTTGGTTGGTCCTTCACAATCAAAACAGAATGACTGAAAAGTTCTCTCAAGAGCACTGGAGACACTCCATTATAAGCTTGTTACGATTCTCAAACGTGGAATTCCGGAAACTCTTAGCCTGGGAAAACCAAAAATTTTCTAAGAAGTTAAAAACTCTTTCTGTAAACTGAAAACAATTTTCAGTTTTTTAAGCTGGGAAAAGAAACCTGGTAGCTAAGGAAAAGTAAAGATAGTACAAAGTTTGTTGATTTCAGATTTGAAAGAAGACAAGTTATGAGATTATAGGAAGGAAAGGAAAGTAAGAATCTTCATGGATTAAAAGTTAAAGTTGTTGGAAAAAATGGCTATCTGCTGGATAGAATTTGCAGAGTTGGTAGCAAAACTTGGACAGGGTAGGGGTTGGTTGAGCTTCTGGTGGTTCTGACGTCTTAGGGGGTAGCAAATTCAGTGAAAGTATCTAAGAAAAATGGAAAGGACTGCAACTTAACTTCGATGGCTTTGGCGAAATTTGATGAATTTCGATTCATCATTGAGTTGAACAAGCGCCTGGATAGATACTTAGGTAGACTAAAAAATCGACCGTCCAAACGCAATTGATATTGAACAGAAAGCCCTTGAGAAGCGGTAACAGAGAAAATCGACATACCTATGCTTATTGACTAAGTTGACCAGCACTTGTTCAGCCAGCTTTGATGAATTCCCAAACGGGTGAACAACCGCTGTCTCTAGAACTTGGCCTTCAAAATGCAAAGAGAGATTTTCGATATAACTGCATAGTAATATGTGACTTTGAGCGCATCGAAAAATCCTGAGATAGACGCTTGAGTTTTCCTCTAAACAGACCTTGGCGATAGAATGTGAGTAGGTAAAATGCGAACGATTGATCAGTGAAATAGGGCCATACACCGATCTCCTGGCAATCGTCAAGCAACGTGAGCTAAGATGGTATGGACACGTCACCCGTTCATCTGGTCTGTCCAAGACCATACTGCAAGGAACAGTTCCTGGTGGTAGAAAAAGAGGAAGACAGAAGAAGCGGTGAGAAGATAGCATCCGAGAATGGACAGGCCTAGAGCGAAATGACACCCTACAGAAGGCTGAGAACAGAGAGGAGTGGAGAAGACTGGTTGCTGCATCTTCAATGGTGCCCCAACGAACTAGACGTTTAAGGGATCAGTAATAAAAAAGTAGAAATGCGGACATAGTTAAACTGCACGCATAATGCGAACATAGGTAAATGATAACCACATGTAAGCTACATAGCAGCCAATTCACTCTAGATTTCGAGCATAAAAAAGCAATAGTCAGTTGTGCGAGCTCCCTCACCAATAACTTTTTTGTCGTGAGTTATGTTGGGTAAAGGCTATGGTGGCCTATACAAAGCCCCAACAAAGGAAGAAAGAAGAAAGCAGAAGGCTAAGAGGAGAGAGATCAGATCAAATTTATTGATCTTAGATTTGAACGATGGTAAGTTGCAAGATTCAGGGAAGCAAGAAGAAGGCAAGACACTCCATAGATTGCATGTTTCAGGATGAATGGTGATTTGTGGGATTGTTTTAATTAGGGTATGTCAACTGGTAAGAGTATGTAATTGTTTTAATAAGGGTATGTCAACTGGTAAGGGTATGTAATTGTTTTAATAAGGGTATGTAAGTTGCATAGCATACTCGAACTTTTTATGCTCGAATAAGATTTACATTTGTGACTTCTTGGACAACACTTAAGTCAATAACTACCCAAAGGCAATTGCATTTCGAAAGTGTTACACGTCATCTACAATACATGCATTCTAGAAAATAATGCGAATGTAACAAAAATATTGAACTGCGTTGCATACTCGATTTCGAGCGTATCAGAAACCAGAGAGTGGGCTCTGAACTGTTTCTAGGGAAATAGGTTTTATGACGTGGTTTCCCGATGCCTTCCTCATCAATGGTGCTACTATTGTGATACATGGAGGAATCCAACTGACAACCTTGTGCCATGAGTCTGAATGCTTAACCACTACAGCACGGCACAGCAAATAAAAATGTACCTATAATGAAATTGTCAATGGAAATGGAATGCTATCGATTCGAATCAATTAATGTTCTCAAGTGGTAGGCCCCTTCTAAATCAGACCCGGCTGAAGGGCTACCTTCCTTAATTGAATCAAATGAAATGAACAGGTATATTCGATTTCAAGCGTAGCAGATAATAGCAGCGGGGCTGGACATCTCATTCCTTAAAAAAACCCAGAGTCCTGTCTCTGGTTGAAATTGAACTTACAAGGCAGTCTATGCAAAAGGAGAATAAAGACCAAGCATGGAAAAAAATCGCCATTGTTTATGCCATCATGCTAACAATCAAAATGAAAGAAGCTATCAAAAGTGTTTCAAAATCACGACGCACCATGTTTATCCAAAGCAGCAATTTTACAGCCATTCTTGAAACCAGGATCAATGCCAAGTGTATTTCTACCACGGACGGGGGGTGCGCATAATAGTCTCTTCAAATTCTGGGAAAATACTTCAACAGCCTCCCTTTCAGCTTTGGCCGTTAATCTGACCCTAGAAAAAGAAAGATCAGATTGAGCCTGGTATAAATTGAGGAAAGGAGGGGACCTAATAATGACAATTTTCGAATCTTTATACTGGATGAAACACTTCAGCTTTAGATTAGCTGTTATCAATGTGTGTCCCGTGCTTGTGCTAAACACGAATCTTTGTACTACATGAAACACTTCAACTTAAGATTAGCTGTTATCAATGTGTGTCCAGTGCTTGTGCCCTCAGAGTTACTTCTGAGTGCTCATTCCCCGACCTTGGAAGGATGGACAGCTGAGTTGACTCTTTGCTTGTGGTTAGTGATTCCAACGACAGGATTCGAACCCACGCGAGTAGACCTCGCATGATTGGAAACACTGCGCCTTAACCACTCTGCCACACCGCCATAACTTCGCCGGTTTCTTTCCTCGGTACACCACACTGGAAACCTACCATGTACTGCTGATTGGGTAGATAAGAGACAGTCAGAGCTGACAAGAGTGTTGGGTATGGCTCGTGACATCTAGGGTATGAGATCAAGCTACTGATGTCATGATAATAATCACAATGAAAAGTGACATTAAAGTCACCATCACCAGTGGTACTGTTTATACGTATGCAACCATCTTAAATTGCTTCACATTAAATATCATTAGCATTAGATCATACTACATAAAATTAAATGTCTCAAATTACTTCGCATTACATTTCACATCAAATCAAACCAGAGCAATACTTCGCAGTGAAATAAACTATAATTTTTCTTTAAAAAGCCATATTTTCAAGCAGGCTGCAATTTACATGTTCACATTATACAAAGAATGTTAAAGTTTGTACCTGATTCTTCTTAGATACTTCTTCTCGATCAAGCGCTTCAAAGAGTCATCGATGGATGCAGCGAGAAGATCTCTGTTCACATCTAACATCGATGGAAATAATGGCATTATTCAGGAAGCAAAAGGTATTCATAGCATATATTCAAAGTGTTGATCTGATCTCTCCCGTTCCTTTTAGCCTTTCGCTTTCTTCTTTCTTCCTTTTTTGGGGCTTTGTATAGGCCACCGTGGCCTTTCCTCAACATAACCAACTCAATCCTACAACTTGCCATCTTTCAAATCTAACATCATTAAACTTGATCTGATCTCTCTCTCCTCTTAGCTTTTCGCTTTGTTGCTTTCCTGAACCTTACAACTTGCCATCTTTCAAATCTAACATCACTAAACTTGATCTGATCTCTCTCTCTTTGCCCTTCGCTTTCTTCTTTCTTCCTTTGTTGGGGCTTTGTATAGGCCACCATGGCCTTTCCTCAACATAACTCACCCAATCCTACAACTTGCCATCTTTCAAATCTAAGATGAATAAACTTGATCTGATCTCCCTCCTCTTAGCCTTTCGCTTTTTTCTTCCCTCCTTTGTTGGGGCTTTGTATAGACCACCATGGTTGCCTTTCCTTAACATAACCCACTAAAAAGCGTCGGCAGAACCAACGAAAAGTTCGAAAAAGGAACATCAGGCTGAAATTGTAGTCTCACAATAAATCGAAGGGCAAGAGATATCTTGTTGTTCCAGAATTTCAATATTTCCAGCTGATTAATTGACTTCAAATGGCAGTAACAATTGAGGTGTCTCAGCAAAACACAGTTCGAACGCTTTCGATCTACCTGAAGATCTGTAATCGGCGTGCAAAACTGGGCGTAAACACCATGCATAATGAAGTAACAATAGTTTTGTGCCTTGGAAATATAAGATCAATTTAGTTAGCGTTTTGGCATTTGGTGCCTTTAATATTTGCTTATCAGATTTATTGTGAGTTCTGAAAAAGACTGTACAGCATACTCGATTGCGAGCTTAGCAGGAACCAGAGATAGGCCTTGGAGGTCTTCCAAGGGAAGTGGCTTTTGTGAGGTGTTTTCCCGTTGCCTTCCTCGCCGATAGTGTTACCATTGTGAATAAAGCAGGAACAGGATTCAATCCCATGACACCTGCGTTTGGAGTCCAGGGGCTGAATTACTCACTGTGGCATCACTAGGCGAGCAGTTACCCTTATGATGAGCTGATCATTAGATATATAGTAACTTTAATAATCTAATGAATCTTTAAGTAGGATATAAATTTCAACAAAAGATGCTGTTTTCAACATGTGTCCTGCAACGCAAGGAAAAGAAAGCAAAAACCGGTAATTTGGTAATAACCGGTAATAAAACCTATCCATTTTAATAAAGATAAGTAACATTATGTGAATTTGCTAGTCTTGCAACGGATTGTACAACGGGAAGAGTGCAAATTTTGTGACAACTCCTTCAGCTTCCTTTTGAGCATATAAATGGCGAAACTCATTCTAATTTGCATTGGGATTTCATCCCAGGCCACTGCTCCAGAATAGAAAAAAGTTTCCGTTGGAGCATTTAAGGTAAAACCTTGGGATGTTCAGATCTAACTGATTTCTTTTTAAGTAGCTCGATAATTGAGATCTGGTGATAGATAAGTCTCCCCCTTAGATTATCCGGCAGAGATCATTCAATACTTTGTTCACGTGCGAGAACTGAAAACACTTGCAGCATAGCTTCACGCTAATCAGATATAGATCGAAAGCAACTTGCCTGCTGTCCTATGAGGCATCCATCTTCGATTCAGCCATGAAATGATATTTTTTCTGGCTATTTCGCTCAAACGCATCTGCACTACCAAAACCTTTAGGTCTTCGCCACGATTGATAGCCAATATCTAAAAGAGACAAGCTCAACATATTCAAAGGACTCCAATAAAATGAACCACAGTCAACAGGCTTCGCACAGCTCCAAGAAATGCCTTAAGAGAAATATTCTTCTTTCTGCCTATTTCTTCTTTCTTCCTATGTTGGGGCTTTGTATAGGCCACCATAGCCTTTCCTCAACATAACCCACTAGAAAAAAAAAGAAAAAAAATTGTTTGCCCCGAGCAAACCCAAGGTTATCTTGAAGGATGACTGGGGTCGTACCCGGAGCCTCCCGGTTCGAATGGGGTAACCAACAGACTCTGCCAACAAAGATTCACCACCATTTGGAAGAGTGCTATTCAACGTGAATGGAAACGAGGAATGAACAAATGAACAAAAGACAAAAGTAGGCCTTAGCAGTATAAGTGAGAGGAGTAGGCCGGATCGTAAAATCATAGTTTCTTTCATCTGATTCGTTCTGCTAGAGAGTATTTACAAATAAGAAAGACAAAACTGCCACTGTCGTGTTCTTAGATGAACAAAGTCAATGCGCTGCTGTCGGCTGTGATCCCGATGGCCTTACACTCAGAAATGATTGGGATACTTGAAATAAAGAATACTTGACAATATTTCAAAAACAGAAAATTTCAGACTCTGTGAAATTCGCGGGGCAGACTCTCTCAAATTCTCTAGGGAAGCTGAAAGGCATCACAACAAAACGGATGATTTCATGATTTGAAAATTTCATGGCACTAACTGGCTGTCTTTCTCAGTAAGAATACTAAAATTCTTCCATGATTAATGCCCGAGATTTCCAAGGTGTCGTGATAATATGAGATGCAAGTTTACATAGAAACAGTTAAAAATGTATCACTTTTGAAATGAACTGTGGAAGTTAAGCGGAGATTAGCCACTGAGCGATATGCGAAATCATCACACAACAGTAAAGTTAATGCTAATAATAATAATGATAATAATAATAATACTATATTTTTTACAGGGTAATTCAATCGGCTATTAATATAGCTGCTATCGAGAAGCCCTGTAGATCCGATCACGCAATGCCTATATCAAAGGCAGAACCTCTCATATGATTTAAAGCTCCTGCAGAATATTAGAAACGAAATCAAAAATTTTCAGTACGATAATAAAATCGTCGAAACTCTTTCCACCAATTGATTGCAAGTATTTAAGAATTCTGTCACTTCTTGTGTGTACACAAATTTGTTTCACATAACGTCCAAGACTGTTCCTTGCCTTTTGGACTGTGCATTTGCAACACGCCTTGGTTAACGAGGCGCGACTTTTGCTAAAATCAATGATATGTGGATGACTACTGTAATTCCCAAGCCACATACTTGGTGTGATTTTATCCTTGCGATGCTCATGCAGAAATCATAGTAGTGTGCGAATTTCGTTTCCTTGTCAGCTTTCTTTCTCGCTTCAGTTGTCTTGCTCTCGATTGAGACTTGCCCATTCAAGCTAAGTAGAAACAGAGATAATGTGGAAATGCCCACGCAGAATGAATGAAATGAATGAAAAGGCAAGTAGCATCTGAAATTTGATTTATATTTGTATCTGCACATCACGTTAGCCGGTCAAAATGGGAACTAAAACCTTCTTCTCCTGCTGGCTTCAACCCTACAAGGCGGCTTGGCCATAGCACATCTTTCTTCGCAATTCCACATGATCCACGCTCACTTAACATAACTACGGTCGGTGGTTCGGGGGCCCACCTCATGCTAGGGACCGCGAACATGAAGATACATGAAGAAGAAGGACCGTGACACTGCTCAGTTAGTGCAGCTTTCCAGTTTCCAAAGATGTGATTTTTGACAGTAGGTAGAAAATATTAGAAAGCATTCTGAAACAAGGTCGGATTGGAATGGATGTCTGACGGAAAGAGCACAAGAGTAAGACCTGTGTTGACATGTGAACAATTGAAATAGATCTTGAAGATAGAGGCAAGCAAAGGAAGCATGGCACGGTGCAAAGAGATTGGCACAAGAACGGGAAAATGGAGAAGACTCGCGGCTAGATGCCTAGGCAGCACGGAGCGATCCAAGACTAAGCAATGAATACAAGTTGAAAAATTCTCAGCGAAAAGCTTCTCCGTGTCCAAATGTCTACCTTTGACATCTAGATAGAATCACATAAAAAAAAGCTGAAAGAGACGAAGAAAAAATGAGCTGAGGTGTAAACAAGCCAAACATCGAAAATGAAGCATACAAATTTTCCATCATTGAGTTGAGTTTCTCGTCTTTTGATATTATGTCAGCAATGACATGCTGGACACCTGTTCGTACATCTTTAAGTGTCTCCAAACCTAAAAATAAAAATATTTGTTTACACGGGAGCTTTCACGTTTTGACTTGCAAATCCATGATAGGATCCCCTCCTGGCTACTAACCCTGCACTCTTACCGAGAACAAAAACGGCTTTATACTGGATAATACCAATAAACAATCCACTTTTAAGTGTGTGCGAGTGCCTTTTGACTTACCACCATCTCCCTTGTACGAGCGTGTGAAGATATTCTTCTCTCTGGTCATTGTTTTCGCTCATTACCCGACTTTGTGAGCGTACATACTTTTCGGACGCCCCCTTTGTGTAATGGCCACGGGGTGGATAATTACTAACTCACTCCCCGTGGGAAGGTTTCTGTAGTTGCCCGTGTGACCGATTATGTTAAATGAATAATAACAAAATAAAAAATAAATAACAATAACATGGCGGACCAATCTAGCTCGTCAGTGTGATACCCACTTGAGATTTACTCATTAACCCCGGAAATATAATTCATGTAGGTAAGCACGTCGGCAACTCCCAAAGGCGAAGAATAGAAAGAAGAGAAGAAGGAGAAGATGACAATACAAGATGTGACCTGCCTTTACCGATGCACAACGTACCACTTCTGTTCTATTCTTTGAAAAGATTCCCTTAACACACTAACCTTTTGTTGAGGCATTCACAAATCTACCCAATCCTACAGCCTTGTCAGGAGACTTGAGAACTTGTTCTGCTGGTGATTCAAGTCCAAGCAACCTCGCTCTCTCTGCCAGGGTTCCCTTGCCACCTTTTCTGAATGGAGCATACTGCGAAGAGAGAAAATGTGACTTGATCAGAAACATTCCGAACCCATTACTGTTTTAGTAGGATCCCTTCGTCTTTTCAAAGGGACTCTTGTACATGAGTAGTGGTTCTAGCCCTAGCCAAGAAGCCTACAACATAAGTTTTCAAGCGTCTGGAAATCGAAGATTAGTGAGCAAGGCTATTTCCTTGACTTTCTTGCTCATTTCAAATTTTCTTCCTAACTTCCAATTTTCTTCCTAATTTATACTTCAAAGACATGAACCAACAACAGTTGCTAATATACTAAACAAAAACTAATACACCTACACGTAATAAATATATATAATAAATATATGCCCGATATATTACATAAGATTTGAAATACAAAAGCAAAATTTCCAAACAGAATGAAATACGCAGTGATATAAAAAGATCCAAGAAACTAAAACTCCGACAGTCCATCTATGCGTGTGGTCGTAGTCATGGTGATATGAAGGAACGTCCTATATAATCTACATCTGCAGTCAGTGTCATTCCAATGCAGCAGAGTGAATGGGTATGAAGTTTGAAGTGGGTAATTGCAGTCAATATCTTGAGCAATTAGCATAAACTATAGTATTATGCAGTAACACAGAATATCAGAGAGTGGCATTAGCTCATGGACCAGTTTTTTTGTAAATTATGTTGAGGAAAGGCCATGGCGCTCTGTAAAAAGCCCCAACAAAGGAAGAATGAAGAAAGGGAAAGGCCATGAGGAGAGGGAGATCAGATCAAGTTTATTGATCTTAGATTTGAAAGATGGCAGGTTGTAAGATTCAGGAAAACAAGAGGAAGAGGCAAGACGTTCCATGAATTGCATGAACGTGGATAAGGCAGTACCTCTACTTCCATCGATTCCTCCCGCTTTTTCGTTTGGGAGCCCACCCCCTATCCTCCCGGTATTTAAGGACCTGGTCAGGTGCTATGAGTGCGATGCCATTTTAACACACAACTTAAGTGACGTAATCAACCCCCCCCCCCAAAAAAGACTGTTTCACTGCACTACAATGCACATTCTCATATTGGTGATTCATGTACTGCGTGAGTTTTCCCGCTTCCGTGTCTAAACATGTCTACCTTTTTCTACATGATGGTTGCTGCGTTTGGCTTCTTTTAGCAGTTGTCTTTAGCAAATGCAAATAATCACCATACTTCTTAAGAATCAGGTAGGTCAGCAATAGGCTTACTCACCAGGTCATTTACTTCATCCAAAGTTTTTGCAAGAGTCAAACTCTTCTTGACTGACAGTGGAATTGATTCCCCTTCTTTCTCGATGATTTTATCGACCTTTTTCCTCACTGACCTAAAAGCATAGAGACTTCATCTCTTATCAAACTCAAATCCAAAAGATTCTTCAAAAAGATGCTTCCTCAAGTAGTAGCACCATTGGCATAGGCATTGGGGGAGGTAGGGTGGGAGAGGTATGGTGGACAGTTCCGTTCTCGGTGCTCTTTGCTCCCAGTTTCACGCCAGATTCCATCCGTTGCTCTTTGAACAGATAGTGAGCATCTAGGAACAAACGCAAGAAATTTCAGTCAGCGGAGTATCGTTTGTCGCGAATTATGTTCACGCAAAAGTAATCCGGCCAACTGGAGACTGTAAAATCCGATGGAAAATTGATCCCTAAATCTACCATGAGACACGGTGCCATTAAGTCTGCTTGAAGTTGAATTCTGAAGACGTCACAAAAGTAGCAGAATAAAGGGGAGAGCTGGGCAACTAGTGACTACTCAATATGATTCAAAATTACTGGCTAATTTTCTATACGTCTTCTCACAATGTAAACTTTGAAATTCAACGGTGCAATCAAACTGGATCTGGTGAGCTTTTAACATACACAAGTGGCCAACAATAAGAAATCTTTCTGAACGTCGTATTGTAGACAAGGTTGTTTGACATGTAAGTGAATTGAGAAAAAAAAGATAAGTTACTGAATACAATGCAATCCCAATATCCAGTATGAAGGAGAATGTGCAGGACCCTTGGATGAGCAGAAATCTTTCATTACTAGAGAGTAACTGTGGTCATTTCAGCACAAGCGTTCTCTGTTTCAATAGAGAAATACAAGGCTAGTCAATGACAGCGATGCAGATTGGGCAAGAAACCCTGGTGCCTTCAAGTCTACTTAAAAAATGTGCATTCCAAATGGCAAATGCATCTGTTAGCTGGTCCAGCTGCAAATAGTCTATGGTTGCTAAATCTTTGACAGAAGATCTGCAATACAAAATTTCATATGGTTGTGAAGTTTAATGGAACACTTTCCAAGAAAGCTGGACACTTTAAGAGCAATTTTTGAGGAAAACCAAAGGATTAAAGAGCTGGCAATGAAAAACAGATGTCTCAATAAGACAAATCATTAGAAAATTTTTCAATAGAGAATTTCAAATGAACAAGTAAAGGTATTATTTCATTCAAGCAAAAATATGATCGAAGTTATGGTGACCAATGGGCTTTGTCAGAGTTCTATTGAGAGGATAAGACACATGACTGGTATTGAAAGCATTATCTGATACAAGCCACTTTGATTTTCTTTAACAATGATAACATTGTGAAGGGCTGTTAGGACCATTAAACTAGCAATGGCGATGAGTTTAAAGTGCATTCCCAGTGCCCACGCCAAGATCAAATACACAGGAGAACTGGTGGCAGGATGGGCCTAGTAAGATTGTCTTTTGCATTCAATAAAATTGAATCATTGTTTTGATTTGTAAAGAGAAGTAGCAATTACAACAAGACATTGTTTTGATTTGTAAAGAGGAGTAGCAATTACAACAAGACAGCTTATGAAATGAAAGTGATAGGGAAGAGAAGCTGTGGATGACAAAGAATAAGATGGAGTGACTGTTTGTCAAAGGATCTGAAAAAAAGGAAACTGAAGGAGGACGATACAATAGACCGTGAGGGATGGAGGAAAAAGATCAGGATGCCGGACATGCAAATTTCATGTAGCTGAACCCAACAGGAAAACAGCTTGAGGAAGAAGAAGAAGGTGCGATAAGATTTTCCAGGTCTTGTGCGTCCCTTTGTGTAATATCACTCTACCAACTAATTTCTGAGGTAACTCAAAGGAGGTTAAATAAAACAAATTGAATCATTAATAGAGAGAAGGAAAGAGCCGGGTAATTATGCATGCACAGCAGATATGATGTATCTGAAGAACAAAATGTGCTCTTGCTGGAAGAAACTATGAAATATTGTCTACTGTTCACTACACAGGCATCTGGTTGCAAAAATCGTAGCCCCTCGTGCAATACTATCCAATACTGAGGATGCAGAATAACACTCACCCACAACAATGATCCCATTTCAGTGGGATTTAGGTCAGAAGGAGAAAATCACTTCTTACTTTATAAATTAAAGCTGTTAGTATAATCATCGAGTGAGAGGTTAGAAGTGTTATAATTCATGCTAGCCATAAATGGCTAGATTAGCAAATTCAGTTTTCTTCTCCTTCTTTTCCAATTTAGTCCTGTGTTCCATTCCTTTGAATGCGCACATTATGTTATGTTAGAATATTATGCTGTGTTTCCAACTAAAAAGGTTGCGATTCCTGGTCTATGGCTTTAAGAGTAAGAATGAAATTTGAATGGATGCTGTTTATCATTTCATTTCAAGGGTGTTTTGGGGCCTGTGCTATCTTCAACCTCCAACCCCTGCACCTGGATGCATCAATATCTACTACGTACCGCATATTATCATATAATGTTTTGATTTCTCTTAAATCTTGAGCATCCATGCCACCAGTTTGCACACTTCTGTATCTTGCAATGAAAGGAATTGTGTTCTCATTTTCCATCAGCTGTATTGCCTTGTGAACATAGTGATTTTCCAATCTGTCCAGCTCTTTAGCGACGATTTCTGCCAATTCATCCATTGCCTCTGACTCTAATGGGAACTAAACAGAAACAATAAAGAAAAGTAGTCAGTTGTTGTGCTGTGGTTCAGCATGAGGACTCACAACACAGGGGTTGCCAGTTCGATTCCTCCATGTGTCACGATAAAAACACCACTGGTGAGGAAGGCAACGGGAAACCATCTCATAAGATCCACTTCCCATGAAAAAACTGAGAGCTCTGTATCTGGTTTCTGCTACGCTCGAAATCGAGAATGCAATGCAGCTTTTAATCAGTTGCTGCTACAAAAAGGCATGGTGCCAGATTAAATTTGTTTTTCTAAATTGTCTAGGAAGCTCTGCTTTCTAAAATTATATGCCTAAATGGCCATTTGCACAAATCAATAAATAGGTAAACTATTGGAAGACTTGGCACCTTTGAGCCTAAAATCTTGATTCAAATAACAATTAATGATTGTCAGAAAATAGGAGAATTTTTTACCTTGGCGCCATTTTTTTTGAACGAGATTCAAAACGAGGCTCGACAGTGGACAAGTTTTGCTGCAAATCTGAATTAATTTTTACATGTAATTTTTTTTTGTTATCATAAGAATCAGGGAACTAAATAGTCCTTAATCTACCAGTTAATTTCATCATTTCTAATACATCTCTTCCAACAGCGTCTTGTGGTTCAACGAAACCCTTCAACTATAACCCCCGGTTTTGATACACAGATTTTAAAAATACTGTTCAGGTTGCTTCCATAAGCTTTCTTGGCTGGCAATAATTGTCGGTGGTTAACCGGTCCCTACCGAATGTGAAAAGGTTGGAACTTCGCCGGTTAAGCTTTAACAGGCCAATGTCTTTTCCCCATGTTTAGGTAGTCCAACGCTGGACTTAGTGGCTGATTAGTTAAACAGGGGCCCCAGAATCATCTGGCTTCATTCGTTTTAACAAAACGATTGAGGCTGGAAATGGGATATGATTACTGCAAACTGTCTTGATAGAGATTCTTGAAGACTCAGCTCAAAGGAAGGAATGCCTTTTCAGGCGTGAGCCAGCAACTGATTGAAAAAATAAGAACACAGCGGCAAACAAACCGGGGGTCACCAAAAAACAAGATGTTTCGTAGAGGAGTGGTCTTCACACCCAAATTTTGACAAGGCCATTTCGGCAAATCGACTTACTGCCAAGTGAAATTTGCATTCAAAATGCCTGGTTTTAGAGGCGGAGAAGCACTTTGCTTCGTTTGTCATGACAGCTTCACTGAAGAGGAACGTATGGTCAACACAAGTGGACAGATATATCATGAGAAGTGCTTTGTGTGAGTAAAAACAAAATCCTATGCTAGGCCCCAGCCGACGGAAGGGCTAGGCCAACACATAAGTAGAACGAAATGTTGTTTGAAAATATGCGTCATTAAAAGCCATTAAATCATAGAGTGCTTTTGAAAGTTTTTTTAAATCTATTGTAGAGTTGAATTGCTTATTTTTAAGGCTTAATGATCTCTCCAAAGTGAAGCCTTTTCCAGCATAAATTTCTCCTTCCGAAATTCCGAAATCAAGTCGTGCACAGATTAGAGTATTTTGTCATAACTCCACTATCAAAATGACATTTTTCGGAGTGAAGACCCGGCAAACAGAACTTGAAATGATATCAGAAGTCCGCGATATCCTGTCTGAAGAGGCTACTCTACTCAGCCCCCCACCCCCTTAATCTGGGAGGAGAAAATTTGAGGCATCCAAAGCCATAAGCGTGCAAACCCATAGTTCTAGCATCATTGGTTGTACAGTTTGCAATAAACATGCACTGATGAGGAAGGCAGTAGGCAACAGCCTGTCTGACGCTCCATTTCTCAGCCCCAGATTTCTGTTAATCTCAGGACCAAATATTACATGAAGCACATTGGATTTGTCTTAAATGATGGCAAAAGCATTTTTTTAGACACCTAAATTGCTAAGGTAGTCTTTTCTGAAAATTCTGGGAAATATGGATCAAAAGTTGTTGAAGAGGTATGCACATTCCATCTTGAGTTCTACTTTGAAGCTCTTCAGAATTATTTTTGAGCTTATTTAGAGTTCCAATTTCACTTGTTTAGTCTTAATGCTTTACCTTTTGGCAGTTGATATTAGAAATAATGAAGTTCAATCGAGTTTGTGTAGATTATCTTTAACCAATGATATTCCTTTAGATGTGCACAGTGCTTTCGTCCGTTTGAAAATGGTCTCTTTTACGAGGTATGATTAAGTAAATTCCACCTTCAACTTACTTAAAGAGAATTTTGCAACTTGTTTGATTTTTTTATTTGGCTGAAGACCAATTTGCATCCCTATATTTTGATAATGATAAGTAAAAGGAGCTTTCCTGTGAATGCGGCAAGAGAGCCTCTTCATGAACCGTTTTGCAAGTCAATCAGCAGCCTAGGCTTTCCTTTTGAGCAATTTTCATGATACAGGAATTCTCCCTCAGATCTTTATTTTCAAAAGGTAAATTTAAGTGCTCAATGCCAATGATTAAATAAAACTGTGTTGCATACTTGATTTCAAGGGTAGTAGAAACCAGAGACAGGGCTCTGAATTTTTTCTAGGAAAGTGGATTTTATGAGGGGGTTCCCGTGGCTTTCCTCACGAATGGCGTTTTTATTGTAACATATGAAGGAGTCAAACTGACATCCCCTGTGTTGTTAGTCCATGTGCTTAACGACAACGTCACGGCATCAATCATTGTAACTAACATGAAACTGAATATGTTGTGAAGTGCAGTGATTGTAGGTCATCTAAAAGGCAATCTGATTCTCCATTCTGCCACGATACTAAAAGGTGATGCATGCTAAGTTATCTGGAATGGAAGTATGTACCTGCTAATTTTGCACATTATCAAATAAGGATTAAATTTGAATAATGCCTTTCCTCTTTTTACAAGTATGATGGAAGGCAGTACTGCGAATACGATTTCCAGCAATTATATGCTCCTTGTTGCAACAGTTGTGGTAAGCATCAATGCTAATTTCGAATAATAATATGTATGATGATAATAAAACGTGTTTTTACTGAAGAACAGCTGAAAATAAAGTAGTACCAAAGTGTAGCTAGAACTGTATAGAGTAAGAAACTGTGTATGATTTCGATCTGGGACAGAGTGTTTAGTATTAGTGCACCTAGATGCTGAAACAAACTCCAGCTTGAAGCTAGAAGCTAGAAGATCTCAGAGTGTACATAATCTTTAAATAAAACTTGAAGACATTTTCGCCATTATGTTATAATATAGATAATAACTTTTTTTGTATACCTCTTTTCAGAAGGTCTATTCAGTTGCAAAGTGCTTTGGAATATGCTATATGATTCTTAACGCTTTATGAGTACATTATCAGTGTCCATATTGTTTATTTTCTTCGTTTGTAGAAAACTGGCGTTAAATTTTCTCAAATAAAAAGTCAGCAAACTTCAGCACTTCTTTTTCGTCTGGATATTTATTTCCCTTCCTTTGCTGGACTTTGAGATAGGACACCAGGGCTTTTCTCCAACATAACTGACTAAAGAGAATCCTGAAAAAATTGTCTGTTTTTGCCTTCTGGAGCCAGCTAGCAGATTCCTTTCTTTTCTTTTTTTAATTCAATTTCAATACTTGGCAGTGTCTGGGGGACAATTCAATATATTTAACGGTTTCTTCAGTGTATGACCCCTATTGGAATAAGAACGGCACTTTTGATAGCTATATGTTGGTCTTTGTATTGTTCATTATCTATGTTGGCTGCAGGAGAGATGTGCCACATCACACCTCCTGTGGTTTTGTTATGTATATTGTACTGTACAGTGGCATAGTCGGAACTGTTGATTTTCTAAATAGATTGTATTTGTTCTATGCCTCTGCAGCTTGATATTGTAGTTGTGAATAACTTGCTCCTTGATGTAGAAGAAAAAAAAAGATTCCTATCCGCTATAGTAACAAACTTAGCGCTATATCTGTGAACTTTAAATGTAGAATGAAGGAGAAGCTACTCATCTGCTCATTCCGTCTTTGTAATAGGCGAATATGTCATTGGTAGAGTGATCAAGGCTATGCATGCCAATTGGCACCCGGGTTGTTTCAGGTGTGAACTTTGCAAAGATCCTCTTGCCGATACTGGGTTTATCAAAAATGCAGGAAGGTTTGTAACATTGACATTACTTCTGTTGTCCATAGTCTTGACTTTGATCTTCCTTGGTTTTTTTCTTCTTGTCTTACCTTTTTATGATTTGTGTATCTTGACCTTTCTACCTTTATCAGGCAACAAAAATTTTAACTACCCTTTTGAAATTTTGACCATGGCTCAAAGCAGAGCGCCTTAAAACAGCTTTGTGCATAATCAGAAGCAAAATGTGATAGTATCACATGCTGATTTCTATCAGTTTTGGTATCAGTCTAGCACAGTGTCAAGGTTCTGGTCCATTGATTGTATGGTCAGTGGTTTGACAGCACATATAACTAGACTTTTGCTTAGAATGCTGAGATTTCTGTAATTCCAAGCATTAGAATTACAGAACAGGTATTTTCACCTCAAGAGGAATGACCGCAACTCTGCTTCACAGGACCTTGATAGCAGCTTCTGAGTGAGCTGGCCAAGTTTCATCCTGTATGAATATGGATTATTATTATCAGTTGAAAGCTTCTCAGGATTTCTTCCAAAAATCTGCCTTCTGATGCTTGGTAGAAGTCATGAAATAGATGCTCATAAGTTTCATCTATCTATCTATCTATCTATCTATCTATGCCTATCTATGGCTATCTATCTATGCCTATCTATCCATCTATGCCTATCTATCTATCTATCTATCTATCTATCTATCTATCTATCTATCTATCTGTGGTGGATGCAATGCTTGACATAAGACTGCATTTGCAGATGGCATCAGATAACCTTATCGGTACATAGATATTTCACCAATGCATTTCCAAAGCACATGATTAAGTATAAGACATGCTACTGCTTAGTTATAGCGTATAGCAACAGTGATGTCACTAATGGAAGAGTTTTTAAAGATTCCCATGAGATCAATACTTGTACTGAAGTGTATCCATCTTGATGTTTTGTGATTAGGGCACTGTGCAAGAAATGCCATGCTGCTGAAAAAGCAAAGGGTGTGTTTTTTTTGTCATTGATTGTATAATCTGTCATTGCTTTAACCCTATAGTGGAGTAATTATTTGTATAATTTAAATGATTTATTTGATGATGATATAGTAATTATATAATGATATTTATAGAGGTTAGCTTGTGGAGCAAAATGGATTTGCTGCTCTGTTTACTTAAAAGCTCTTGCAAGTATCTTATTTTTTTGCTAACGTACGACATCTTATTTATTGTAAATGTATGGCAAGCAGGCCCTAATGATAAAAATATGTGTAAATGTTGATAGGTTATCCTGTAGAAATATCTGTCTATTATTATTATTATTATTATTTTCAACAACTTAAGTACAATTAAAAAACTGCAAGGATCAAGTTCAAAGAAAAGTTAAGAGCTAAAAGTGCAAGAAAGAAAAAAACGACATCACTGAATGGCTTGTGTCTAAGCTTGAATCGAGAGAAGCTCTCATGTCATTTTCCAGTTGTTGTGCAAAGTTTTTGGAGGGAAATTTATGATTTTGTAGGCACATTATAGAAGAGCTTCACATATCTCCTTGCACTTGAAATGAGGGTTCTGTTTGTGATGGCAATGCTGATGATGATGGCTGTGTATATTATTATTTTTGCTATCACTTACTATAAACCATTTTTTGTGGTGGATTTTGAATATTGATTCTTTAGCTAACTGTGATGTTGTTTTTCTTTAGGCGGAAGATACCTTTGCAACAGATGTCAGTAAGTTTACTTGTGTTGTCAAACATCATGTTTGAGTAGATATTTCATGTATTGCGCAAGCATTGACATGGAAATTGAATAATTTTACTATGGGCACACATTTTTCTATAAGAAACCCTCTATAGCAAGGATGGCTAAGCTTGCGCAATGTCAGGCCAACATGTAATGAAGTTCATGTGTTTGAGAACCGCAAGAAGCAATTCAAACTGAGGCATACTACAATGGAAAAACGTGTTTTTTCTATTATATTTTTCTAAGAAACATCTGGTCATGGCATTGAGGTAACATGCATATATAAATTTTATATTGGATTTATACAAAATATGTCCATTGTCATAATGTTATGTATGTTCTGTAGATTATTTGAGAGAATTTATAGCAAGGATGATTGTGTTGTGACTTTAAGAGCAGAATGGTTGTAAAACATTTCCTAATCTATGTGCAATAATGAGCTAAATATTTCACGCGGTTCTTTGCAGCACTTACATTGAAGAAGGCGGTCACATTATGTACATGGGTGAACCAGTCCACCCTTGGCATTACAACTGTTACTCATGCAAGTAGGTATTTGCATCAATACATGAAGCCTTCAGTTCTAAGTCAAAACAGGGGACAGACCCAGCTATTTCTAGTGAGTTATGTTGGGGAAGGCCATTGCGTCCTATACAAAGCCCCAGCAATCAAAGAACGTTAAAGGCTAAGAGGAGGGGGAGATGAGATCCAGTTCATTGATTTCACATTTGAAAGAGGGCGAGTTGTAGGTTCCGTAGAGGAAGAAGAAGGCAAGGAGTTCTGTAAGTTGCATGTTCTTGGGATGAATGATGATTTGTGGGATGGAGTTCGTGGGAGAACTTGGAAAGGGTGTGAGTGAGTCGAACTTATGGTGTTCCTAACGCGTCTCAGAGGAACAGGAATAGTATCCTTCATCTCCTTAGGGCAATCTCCTAATATTGCACACCACAAGCCAGTGATGTCTTGCTGTCTGTCCCAAGACAAGGTTAATGAAGAGAGATGGCAGGAAGAAGGGCATCTGGCCTGACAGGTAGCATGGTAAAGGAGGTGCAAGTTACTCATGCTACATCTTGTGCAAAAGATGGCCTAGGTGAGACAGGCCAGAAATGGAATATTCCAAAGACAGGACTCGTAAAGGAGAGCTCTGTGCATCTGCGACCCCATTTTCGTGGGACAAACGCTCTGAGAGAGCTATGTTTTGCATTTTTGAAGTCTATTTCAAGGTTTATTTCTGCAAGACGCCACTGCTTTCAAATAATGTGTCTCTGTATCTCTTTCCGTCGTTCAATATCAGTTTTTTGTTGCAGCAAAGAACTAGACGTCAAGTGTAGAAAGAAGAACAATGAATTGTACTGCTTGCGTTGCCACGACAAAATGGGCACTCCGATTTGCGGTGCTTGCAGGTATTCACAGCGTAATACCTCTTAATTTCTCGATTGCTCTCACTAGCGCTTTAAAACACGAGATATCCCGAGGATTTCGCCCTGAGATCTCGTGGCAGTTTTGCCCTAAGAACGTTAGCACGAGAACTTACAAATTTTCAAACTTGCTACTATCATGAGCAGTTCTGCACAATACGGGTACGCAGTTATACGCCTATTAGTCAAAGTCTCGTGCGTTCTTTTGCTTCACTTGCCATGATTAACGACTCTGATACCTGGCTTTAGCTTTTAAGAACTTAGATCTTGTGTCAGAAATCAGCGTTATTCTGAGCTTTTCCCTTCTTCTCGTCTTGTTTTATAGTCCATAATGCCGCAAATTCGCTTACTTTTATAGGCGCCCTGTTGAAGATCGCGTTGTTAATGCCCTCGGGAAACAATGGCACGTAGATGTGAGTTCCAGTCAGAACGTATCTTGAGATTATCTTTCAGAGCGGAATCCGAATCGTCGTTTTTGCCTTTTCAGAACGAAACTTTGAATGCTACGAAACTGTAGCGCTGACATAGTGGGATTTGCTTCGATGGGACTCTGCTTGCATCTGCCCTTTTGGACTCGAGAAACGTTGGAATGAGCTTTGCACCCTCTAAGTCAAAGTTGTTGCCAGGCGTCGTACAGCATAGTGGTGTTCGTTCTTGCCATGCAATCTCGCTGAAAGCCATTTAATGCTGGACTGTCTAATTCTCTGTCAAGTCTTAGCGAAATGTCCTTTCAGAATGAAAGTCATCTCAAATTGCTCTATCCTCTCTCTTGGCCATGATAAATGCATTATTCTTGATTTTCACCTCGCTAAGATCTTTTGCATCTTGCTTATTTAGTGGCGCCGTGGTGTGTTGGTTAAGCGTGCGGACTCAACACAGAGGTTGTCAGTTTGATTCCTCCACATGTCACAATAAAAACGCCATTGGTGAGGAAGGCAACGGGAAACCACCTTATGAATTCCACTTCCCTAGAAAACATTCAGCATCACGTCTCTGGTTTCTGCCACGCTTGAAATTGAGCATGCGACCCACCCAAGTATATAAATATATATACTTATCTATGATTTACACGTTTATCATGCACTTTTGTTCTCATTTTAGCATTTCTGCTGCGCTCAATGCGAGAAGCCTTTCTATGGCCACCGACATTACGAAAAGAATGGGCTTGCCTACTGTGAGACACATTTTAATGAGGTGAATTTTAATGACTTGCTAGTTGCTCTTTCGTGGGGTTTTCCAACCTTTTTCGAAGAAGGGCCGCTTTCAGATTGAACTTTGACTTTTAACTTTGACTTTTAACTTTGACTTTTTAACTTTGACTTTTAACTTTGACTTTTAACTTTGACTTTTAACTTTGACTTTTAACTTTGACTTTTAACTTTGACTCTTAACTTTTACTTTTAACTTTGACTTTTTAACTTTGACTTGTAACTTTGACTTTTTAACTTTGACTTTTAACTTTGACTTTTAACTTCGACTTTTAACTTCGACTGTGAACTTTGACGTTTAACTTTGACTTTTAAATTCGACTTTTAACTTCGACTTAAGTCCTTTATCAAGTATCAAATTTCAAAAAACTTTTTTACAGTTGGTTTATTTCCTCTGTTTCTGGTTACAAGCACTGTTTCACATCAACGATCTACAATAGATGATTTTTAAAATTATCAGCTAAAGTAAAGTTAACAACGATGGATTGTTGGTTGATAATAGCATTTGCTGAACAAATTAAACCTGTATAACGAAGATATTTATCTTATCATTATCATTATCATTTAGGCCATTAATGTAGAAGGCCACTTTGCATATACAAAAGTATAGTTCTTCATCAACTTCGACATCAACGCGAATCGCATCACGCAAGATGGCGGGCCATAGTGTGATCCGTAGCCCACGTGTGTGGACAGCCCTGCTATTTCTCATGAATTTCTGGATCTTTTCAGTATGCTGCGATTCGCTTTACCACCAAGTCATTCCTTAAAATGTTTCTCCTATGTTGAATATCTGTCTTAGAAAGAAGCTTTCAGTAACTCTATAACCTTTTTTCTTTAGCTTTTTGGCGATATTTGCTTCGTCTGCAACCGTGCTATAGCTCGTGATGGTGAGTTAGCCAAATATTTTGCTTATTTCACGTACCTAGATGACTTTTTACTTATCAAAGCCGTTAAAATGAAGTGGCCCTACCTATACAATACATTTCCAGAACTGCCGAGATTATTTTGGCCAGTATCTTCGCTCATTTTTGTTCACACTACGGTGAATTAGTTCAATTATGATGAATGAAATTGTGTCTTTTTCGTCTAGTCGTGACTGCATTGAATAAGTGCTACTGTGTTCAGCATTTCGCCTGTTGGGGATGCAATGTGAAACTGACTTTGAAGTAAGTTTTCTTTCTCTTTTTTGTCAGCCAAGCTCTTTGTAGTGCCTTCGTACTTACGCCTCCGTCTCTTTGATGCGACTTGTTGGAGTGAACGCTTAGCGAACTAGAATTTATCTAAGCAAGTCACTAACCACTCGTTCTCCGTGCCAAATTCCCATTGTATGTATATACATGATTTGATTGGTGGAAATACTATCGCGTGACATCAAGTAAGCTTGCGTAGCAATTGTGCAACGTAACAGAAGCGTAACATATAGCCAAACAAAGCACGCGTGATGCAGCTCGTATAAGTAAATGTGGCAACGCAATGCGCATCGTTGAAAAGATCGTGCACTACAACGTCATAATCAGGTTTCCTTCTAAGCTGCATAGCCCCCGTGCCTCAGCTTTTTATGCCATAGAGTGGTCCCCTCCGCCAATTCTTCAGCTCTTGCGTCGTACAGTAAGCGCTGTAGATAACAGGCTGGTCAAACTAGTAAAGAGGTATGTTAAACTCGCAAGCTCGCTGTGGAAGTGCTACGTACAAAGCCAAAAATTGCTTCCCCCATTTTCAAAGTCTTTGTGTGCACCAAGCAATCACTTTGTCCTTGAGTCTTGGTAGATACAAGGACCAACACCTACTTTTATGTAAAAGAGTATGCGATAGGCTAGTGGATAAAGTGAGACGGTGCACATGACAACCTACTCTCCTTGACGTCTGCATCATTGAATATAGATTTTGAGTTCATCGCCCGGTTGAAGGACATCGTCTCGATATTGTTTATTTCTCGTTCAGTTCAGTTGCTTTTCGTTTTAGGAGCAAATTTCATGAATTTGACATGAAGCCCCTTTGCTTGAGGTGTCATGAGAAGCTTCCGCGTGAACTTAGGAAGAGGCTGAGGAAAGCTGAGTCCGCGAATCGCTGAGTCCGCGAATCGCTGAGTGAGTGGCTGGCCTACGGACTGAGTGGACGTACTTCTCAATGTATTCAAATTAACAAACAAATTCAATATGTGATCTTTTTCATGTGATGGGCATTTTCTCTCGTGCCCGCGAAACGTAATCCAACTTCAGATACCTTCCTGGCCAATATTCTTGTACTTTCATACCTCGACCCAGGTTTGGAAAAATGTCAAATCCTGCTCCCTGTTATTTCGTTGGAGGGATAATGCAATGAGGGAGAATGCTGGCAGCTATGCGATACTGTTTCCTGCATAATTTTGTCCTTGGAAAGTTTGTTCATGTACTTTCGTCGTCTAAGCGAATAGTTTAGTCCACCCTAAGAATGTTTTATTCACATAGGAAGAAACACGTTTAGATATCTAATCCATCTTACTGCTCGAATATAGTAAACTCAAAAGAAGAAAGTATTTTATTCTAAGCAATTCCTTAAAATAGTATTGGAGAAAGCTACTGTTTGGAAGAGTGTTGGAAGAGCGTGGGAAGTAACACACCCTTTGATCAAAGGCCGTTTAAGTCAACCCTCGTTTCGTGCAGTCTTCCTTGATGCATTGTGTAGCAGTTGTTTGCTACCGTTCTCTTTCAACAAGCAATCAAATACTCAACTACTTGCCGTTCCTATTTTACGTAGAGTTTCTAGTTTTCTAGTTTCAACAAAATTGCATCTTTTTTGAAAGCAAAGATATAATCCTTTAAATACAATTTGATACTTTTTAATTATATCTTCTCTTGAAATATATAAATATATATATATCTCAAGAGAAAATATATACAATATTTATATATATATGTATGTATCTATATATAATATGTATATTTATATATCTCAAGAGAAGATATTTATATATATACATATATATGTACATATATTTATATATATATGTTTATCTAACATACCTTTTAGCTATTCATATATTTATCCATATGTCCTATATGATTATAAAGTTGTATACAGTGTACTTATATTGTATCTAACCATTTTGGATGAAAGCCATTGACATCGTTTGCTTTTCTAATGTTGCACCATCGTTAGCTCTCTGTTTGCTTCACACTGCTTTCTGCTTATAACAGGATCGCATTCTGCATGATATCCTAATACAGAGGCTTGGTTGTGCATGGACGATATCTAGAAAGGCGACCTTGCTCTACTTGCATGTATGTTGTGTAACTTGTGTCCTCCACATTCGTGGTCTGTTATTCTTTTTGTAAAGTGTGACCGTATTATTTTAATCAAAGATCTTGTGTTTCTTTGCGTAGACATTTACAAGACACTGCCCTTATCTGCATGAGTAGATTGTCGATAACATGAGCGCAGGCTATTGGGTGCACGACATCAATCGCTTTCTAAAAAGTTACGACGAATTTACGTTCTGTATGGGCCTTTTGAAAGCCTCTAGTACATGTAAATCATCCCCGTTCTCTTCATAAACTTTTACCGGGATTGATGTGAATTGCTCACAAAATGCAGAAGATTGCTGCAACACACTATGCGATATTTTTGCAAGAATGCTGCCTTAACACAAGGCTAATTACAGAAGCTGACCAGAAAATTTAGTGTTTGCACTCAGAAATGTGCGTGGGTTGCAAAGTGCTTACAGCACGTATGCATTTTGCTGTCGGCCCCGGGTGCGAGACACGTTTTTGCTCGTTTTTTGGTACCCTCTGTTTGGCCAACCCAACAGTAAGTAGGTGCCTGACACAGACCAAGTAAAAGCGACTGGGAGAATAACTGGCTACCCACAATTCCGTGGATCAGGATGGTAGCTCTTTTGCAAGGCTCTCGTCAACACTTGTACTCAGTACGAGGTCCAGCTTTTTTTCGTTGTTTCTAAAAATAGGAATCTTTGCTTATGGAACAATTACCAGGTCCTTCCTCTCCATGTGACCACTAGCCTCGAGCTAATTGGCACGCCAACCTTGAGTTAAGATGTTATTGTTGTTTTCTTTTTCACGTCATTTACTTATTTATTCTTTTTTACACTAGAAATACCTGTAATTAGGCCAGCCGAATACAAATTACCTATTATTAGAGAGATTTGTATTGGTATGTTTAGTTTATACATCAAAATGAAGTTTTAAAAACATTATTATCATTACATCGTGCTTCCTACGTCTGGAATTACAGAGAGCTATTGACTCTCCTCATGCCATATGAAATTTCAGCAGAGGGTGGATTCGAGCCACTGACTATATGGTCAATGCGCAAGAATCTCACCTCTGAACTATCCTGAAACCCAATTCTCACTCAACATTTTTGTCTTCTTGGAAGTCCCACCGGTAAAACCGCCTTTGTTTTCGCCAGGCCAATATTGGCTTTCCTGCAGAGGCCAAACGATCCAATGATGGTCCCTTCTTACCCTCTTTGCGAATTCCCGTTCCGACCTAAAAATATCTGCTGCGTTCAAGATTTGTAACAAGCAATAGACTCTATATTCAAAAACGTCATTCAGATGTTTTCAAATAACAAATTACTCACCCACGCACGACGAAAGAGCTGTAGTGACACAACGTGTAAAATAGGAAAATGGTGCCGTGGCGTAGTGGTCGATTCCTCCATGTGCCACTTTAAAAACGCCATTGGTGAGGAAGGCAACGGGAAACCATTCCACTTCCCCATAAAAGGCTCAGAGCCCTGTCTCTGGTTTCTGCTAGGCTCCAAGTCGAGTATGCAACGCAGTTCTAAAGAAAGAAACCTGCGCAATGTCATATCCCTGCAAAAGCTTCTTTGCCTGCTCTTAACATTACAGTTATAGGATAGCATAACGCATTGAACTTCTTGAATAGTCTTTCGGTCTTACAGACTTTGTGACGCGGACTACTGCAAAGCTGAATGCGCCCAACGAAGCTCAGACGTACTTGGTTTCCAAAGCAATAGGGGCCGTGTAGCAGGGTAAGCTGAGAGGGCTGTAACCCACCGAATATTATCCGACCATTTTTCATTACTGTTATCGCCATTGTTCAGCATTGTATTTCCCTCAATCTTCTTGTTTCTTTTTCCGCCTGAACGATCATTAGAACTCGTAGAAACAGCCAATTAAACACTGCCTATTTTAAGAAGTGTGTTTTGCATTTTAAAGATGCAGTATAATAAATGGCTTCAACAAGATTATCAATGTCATTAGAACAAGCAGACCTTTATACAAGAGCTTTCGATAGAAAAGTATTCACACTAGGTATAAATATAGGCTATTTTCGCAGGATTTATGCGTTTCTTGTTTGCTACTGATTATCAACTGTTATCATCAAGCTTTTTTACAGTCGGTTTTGCTGTCTAGCTAATAGATTAAGACTAATTAAGACCAACAAACTACTTGTTACTATTTGGCCCCACCCACCTCTCGCGCCGTTCCACAGTCCATCTCTGATGTCAATCATGGTATAAATGGCGTTCCTATCTATTCTTGCCGCCCGTTAAACAACAGTGGGTTGTTAATGCCTGCATCTAATCTCAGTATTGAGTTTGCTGTGTAATCGGGTCTTTTCGCGATTCTAACGCTTCAGCCTCGACTTGGTGGCTGTTTGGCGGTCTGTTAAGTGACAAAGTCAATACTTGTTTTTACGTGGAGAAGCTATGTGTCATGTCATCAACGACAGCTAAAGCGCAAATTTGAAAGTCTGAATGCATCACCGTAATCATCACCAAGGTCATGGTTACTAATCGGAGATGTTTAGAATCTGAAGTCTAACCATCAAGAGAGGACCACAAAGTTGTATTTAGTCAGTTAGTCATTGTGCCCAGCATAACCATGTTAAGTGTTCGAGGAGGAAAAAGAGAATGTTCTTGAAGCTATTTATATACAAAACTTATTCAAAGCTACAATATAAATGTACAAGATACAAAAATCATAGATTTCTCGATAAAACTTACATCATAGATGCCAGTTAAAGGTATGAATGCTTTTAAGGAGAAGGTATTTTCACGCGGTCTAATGAAACAGGAAAGTGTCCAATGCTGGGTCATCATCCATAGTTAGCTCTAGGGCAAGGCTTTAGGTGCCAACTAACTCGATCCAAAAATTCTACACAAATCTATCCAAGTATTTTACCTTAAAAACGACGATATTCTCGGCCTGACTGAGCAATGTAGGGTTTCCGTGAGAACGAGTATTTTTGGAAGATACTTGATCTTAAGAAATTCAAAACTCAGCTCCTTCCGTACCATGCTTGAAAAACATGCGAGTGTTTCTAATCCTCTAAGCGCTTGTGTAATCGGCTTGATTGGTGGTCTGTTTGGTTATTCAACAAACATTGTCAAGAATTACTTCGTTTTGATAAAACCTGGTGACATGTTTTCCACATGATTAAAATTGTCACAATTGAAAGTTCCTGACAAGGAGGGATACTTCTTCCTTTGGATTCTAGTCTATCACGCAAGTAATTGTGAGCCAATTCAAAACCCATCCCACCCACCCTTCCACTTCTCGAAAGAAGTTATTCAGCGTCGGCTATTTTGGCCTAAAAGACACATGTCTGCGAATAATAATTTAAGGACTCTTAATGGAATTATTTATACGCTAAGATACGCTCTGTTGCTACGTTTTTATGATATTTTTCAAGTATACCCTGACCCTTTTCAAGAGGCCCTTTTTCTTCTCTATTTTGGCTTGGTCCGTGCCACCCCTTTCTCGCCTTCTGATTTCCCTAACGATTCCATAAAATGTCTCTTCGATATTTCGCCTACCTCGCGCTGACGTTTCAAAAAACGAGCAGTCCATTTCATTGGCTAGTGCTGCTCCTTCGTTGTAACTGACCTGGCGTTTCTCTTCGAGATCCGACTTGTTGCCGATAAGGACGATTGGGACGGGCTCGAAGTTACGCACTCTCTCTAGAGTCTTCAGGTGCTTGGTCAGCATGTGAAAGCTATTGAAATCAGTTATGGAATAGACGAAGATGAATCCGTCACCATGGCGCATGTATTGCTCTCTCATGGCCGCAAACTCCTCCTGCAAATGAAATTCAAAGTTAAACAGATGTACGTCAAGCAAAATTTGATACGCGGAGGAGGAAAATAGCCCCACCCTCTAAAAACTTCCTAAACTTAAGCCTACCAGGACAAAGGGCACTGCGGGGGCGTCTCTCAAAGAAGAAGCATTCTCGGATAACTGTATAAAAGGTTGTTTCTATGTTTACAGAAAACTATGTACAGGTAGATGTTCGAGTAAGTGCAGGGAGGATGAGATTCCTTCGCAGCGACCACTTTCGTCTACGCCAACAGCATTTAAAACTACATAAGAATTCCTTTGCGCATTAAGCACTGCGTGGCCCAGGGCAGAAGCCCTCAAATCCGAAACTTTGGGACTCCTAGGCCAAGCGAAAGAGCCACCGGCCTATGAACCTCGGATTATCATATCTAGAAAAGTGCCGAATAGCTAGCTTTTCATTTAATTTTGTAATATTTTCCCACGGTAGCCCTGACAGACTAAAAGACCATGTTACACGGGTATTTGTTTCAAAATGCCTGTCTGAGACTGCGTCATAAATCGGCATAAGTTTAGTCTGTAGCAATAAACCAATGGATTTGACGGCATTGTTTAGGGAAATCAGTCCGTTGAAACCCCTTCAAAATCCTGTTTTGATAAGGAAGAAAACTGCTAAATGTCTGCATGCTTCGTCGACTTGTTGACAGCGCAAGGGCTAAATACCTATACTTGAGATGTCATGTGTTTGCACGTAGTTTCACAATTCAGTGCGCCTTCACAGCCCCATGACGCCATTCCAAATATCTCGAATACTTGTGACTTCCACTGGAGGCATTCTCGATCGATTCTTTTCCCATGCGTGCTCAGGGAGTGAAAGCGTTACCTGTTTTAGACACGCCACTCAGGCTGCGAAACTTGACCTAGTGCGAAAATTTCATGACGTAAAAGCCGAGTTACTTCTTAATAGGTCTAATTTTGGTGAAGAGGATTGCACCCATCTCCGTTTCCTTAGCCTTTAGGCCACGCAGCTGTGCATGCACAGAAATGCTACATTTGGGGGCTGACCATCTGGTAGCACTGTGTGTTTCACTCCCATGCTCTTTCCCAAAGCGTAGAACGATCAGAAGGAAAATAACAGGTGCTATTTTCAGGTCACTGGCATGACTCGACCAGGTATCGAACCCCGAACTATGCAGCATTAAAAGCGAGAATTCTACAACTGGGCCACGGGTGCGTAATGTTTGCATTTTCTTAGTATTGTATCAAAATACATGTAATCCTTCCTATGGACTTCACACACCAGATACGTCTTTAGCTGGTCCAAAGCCTGGATGGGTTGGTTGGTATGAAGGGGAGAAGGGGTTCCGACGACGGCATCAGAAGGAGCCGAAAGGTCTTATAATTACATTTCCTGCGACCAGTTGTGCCGAGCCAGAAAAATAACTAGGGGCTTTAGGAACGGGGCTAGGCCAAAGATTTTCAGGACTTAGGCATTATTGAAACCACAAGAGAATTCCCCTGGTCTACAAAGTGAGCAATTTTCTTTCAGTCTGAAGGGAGGATGGCATGTGATGCCTTATTTGGAAAACTATTACACCTTGGAATGATAAAAATCTTAGACCATTGCAACTAAAGCAATTTACAGTATCCTACAACCAATGGTGCAAAGCTAGAAACATCACTGGGGGGGGGGGGGGGTGCACGAACTGGGATGAAATTGCTATGTACCAAATAAAATAAAAGATGAATTATTTCCTCAATATTTTCCCCTTCAAGGACAATAAATCATTGGAAAAAGCCAGTAGATAAACCAGAACACGACGGATTTTTTGAGAAAATCGAAACAATAAGGGGGCCACAGCCTCCAGAGCCCCCTGCTCTACTGCCATTCTTGTGACCACTCCTAAATTCGATTTAACAGCAAACGCGGACGCTGCTGCGAAGAAATCAACTCCATCATAACCCGGAATTGACAGACACCTATTAAAACTATTTCCAAGGAATCCGGAAATAGAAAAGAGCGCCATTGGAGAATAATAATAATAATAATGATGTGCGAATATTTATACTGGACAAACCCTTCAACGACTTCAAGATGTTATAAACGTGTATCCCAGATAAGTTAAGGTTGCAAAGAACCAGAAATGCCATGTAAAAACCTGCAATCGATCGTTACTGCATGGCTGCAAACGCCTCAGACAGCTGTTCAACTCTCTTGCATGCGCAGGCAAAGATGATTTAACTATACCTGTCCAGCAGTATCCAAGATGTCCAGTATACAAGCTTGATCATCTACCACTATTTGCGACTGATATGCATCCTCTAAAAATTCAATGGAGATTAGTTGTTGATTTTGCCTTGTAAATATGAATTACTGGAACAGCGAAGCAGACTCATCCTAAAGTCTCTTCAGGCGTAATGACAAACCCCCTCCCATTCTTGAAATCTTCTGAGAAACTCGCAGCATTGCAGGGTAGGTTATCTTGCGAGATTTGAGAATAAATAGGGAGAATGACTTTGGATACTTCAGCTGATTTATCAAGTTAGCATTGTCGATTTTTGTCCAACACGAGACGCTTTTTATAAAATAGACGATAGCTTAAGAAAGTGGTCTCTGTTGACATTTAGCTATGGCCTGGTGTAAATTCAATAAGTCTATAGCACCCGAAATACTATCCTGTTATAACTATTTAATTCCAACAAGTGCAGGTCACTTGTTAAAAATACCCTGAGATTTCTACCCGGCAAAGAATGTAGGTGGTTTTTTTAAGAGAAGGTCTCTCTCGAATGAGCACGAGATTTACAGCGTAACACCTAAAACGTAGGCAAGAGCATAACAAATTTTGATTTATTATATTATTATATGATATTTTGATTTTGCAAAACCGTTGCCTGCCTTGGGAGCAATAAAGCTTATCTCGTTGGTATTACAGCGTAGGCTGCAGAAGTCTCAACAAAGGAGGTACATGGTGGTATACAAATGTTACCTACGCTAATCTGATCGAATCGTTTGTTTCGAATTCAAGAATAAAATCTCTTGAGGTTTTCCTATTCCCTGTCGATTGCTAAAAGCACAGTTGTGATGCAAAACAAGAAATAGCGTCATTGTTGACGGCGCAAAAACATGACAGCTTGGAGAAAAAACCCATGGATTCTAGGATTGAACCTAGAAATCAACAATTCAGTCTCCTATCTGCAAAACACCAAATTGGCCTGAATTTCTGGCAAATTTTAATTGCATTGTTTTATCAAACCCAATACATAAAATAATCGTAATAGCGTGCGTGGCATATGCTGCACAGCATTACTTGGTTTGATTCCACCATAAACGCAATGCGGGCTCTGTCTCTACTTATTAAGAAATAAGTTCTCCACTTTCTTGCAAATTTAAATTTTCACATATGCCTTCGCAGCCATGACCCTATACTACTTTATACATCACGACATCAACAGATAAATTTTCCCCTTCAGCAAAGCGCCACAGAAATTTGGACCAAACAAGGAAACCTGCAAGGAAGTATCGATGCTAAAGCATTGCTCCTTGGAAGGACTTCTTCAGTTGATGTCATTCTAGCGGTGTAGAATTTCCTTCAGGATATCAAGAGATCGCTTGGTGGAAGAATTGTTACTGAATTACGTTTTGTAGCAAAATATACCACCTTACGAATAAAAGGTATTTGCTTAAGAGTGCATAGCCCTACCGTCTCGTGGTGGAATATTTCTGCCAGCCGAGTAAACGTGGAATTACTAAAACGCTTCTAAATCAGACAGGCAAACAACTCTATTCATGAAATTGTGTCGATAAATGATAGCAAATATTTGAAGGGACGTTCTCGCATTCATGCGTGAGAAACATTCGTCCATGGATATGAAAGGCCAAAGACGTCATCAAGTTGCAAACATCGACATGTATCAGCAAAAGATATGTTTGAACGATTTTGCAATTGTTTATTTTCAATAAAATGTCGAAGTTGTCCTTGCACACATTAAATGACAAGTGATTGCAACGCAGTGATAATTTACTTACCAATTGTTGGATCGTGGATATCGACGAAAATGTTGCTTACGAACTGGAGGGTTATAGCTGGAAAGAAAGATTCCAGATTCACAAAGATTATCAAGAATACTCCAGATTCACAAAGATCATCATAGATGTGCAAAATAAACCATCATCACAAGGGAAATCGCAACTCTCGATTGCATAACAATTAAGATGAATATTGATTGATACAGTTCTGATTAACTGTGGACCGGTGGATAAACCTGATGAAAATCGGAGCGTAAGTTTTCTAGAGAGAAAGACTACTCGGGATTACAAGAATCGTAAAGAACGATTTGTGCTTAATTTACTACAGACCTACGCATACTTTGTGATGTTGAATTATGGAAATGTTAGGCGATATCAGAAGGGCTCAGACGGTCAAAGCGTTCCTTTGCAATCGTAGAAGAAAATTTGCAAATTCTGCAGAATAATTTGCACCGTAAAAATTATCATAACTACCTGATTTCCCAACTCCACCTTCTCCAAGCACGACTATCTTGTGAACCCTTGGCTTCTTATCTACTGTTCCTGACCGATTGTCCATCGAGTGTTTTCCATGAGACATGATGCGGAAGTGGTAAGTTTAAGCACTTCGCTTCTCTTCCTCAGGATATCTTACAGCTAATCGAAAGTTCCTTCGCCAGTCGCAGTCCTCGTTATCCGTAGAGAAATCGAATCCTATTTCTCATCTGAACTCTCGGCCACTGATATCGTACACTTCCGTGTGATTTTCTTGTTGTTCTGCATCTCGTCACCCCTCCGTTTTAAATGAACGTCTAGTCTCCAGTCCCCTATCGTCGTTGACGTCACAATACCGATCTAGATCACTTATGACGTAACAGACGCTTTTTACAAAGGCTGGATCAATTAAAGGATACGCCGCATAAACTGCTTTCTACCTCACATTGAATTGCTCAATATACCCTGGTCTTTACTCCATTACCATAGAACGTACAAAGTGAAACATCAATCCGAAAAAGCAAAGTTTCCAGTAAAAGTATAAACTTTGAATTCTCGCAACCTGCAGGTGTTGCCTGATTCTTGTAAATCTTAAACTTTTGTCTTCGTAAATCTTACATCTTTGCTGTGTATGATATATGGCCTGGACTGGTAGCAGTGTATTATATACACTACCCCAATTTAGCTGTAGCAAAATGAAATATTTTCATCATTATTATTACTGTTACAAACATCGACGTCTTGCTTTCCTGCATCTTACAACTTGCCATCGTTCAAATCTAAGATCAATAAACTTGATCTGATCCCTCTCTCCTCTTAGCATTTGCTTTCTTCTTTCTCCCTCTGTTGGGGCTTTGTACAGGCCACCATGGCCTTTCCCCAAAATAACTCACTAAATAGAAACGTAGTGTAACGGTTTCGGGGTCCTTTCGATAGCACGAAGAAGCAACGGCTCAGGGCCCTAGGCCCTTAGGCCCTTAGGCCTCAGCTGAAGAAGACAACCAGCTCTGCTCAGTACTTCGATTGTAACTTCAACTGGACCTCTTACGGGAGCCAAACTTTAATCCAACAAACAACGTATTCAACGTGGAGGACGCATTTATTAAAAGAACGCTGATGAGTAACATCCCTTGTTGTCTCTCTACTTTTGTCATTACTGATGACAGTCTCCGCCTCGACATGCTTCTGGCTACAGCAGATAGATTTCTTTATGCAATTACGTTAACAACGGGAGAAGTCACGAACCGAGGACAATGCAGAAACCTCCACGTTGGTGCTCCTGGATATCGACCACCAAAAGTGATCTCAACTCATTTTTTGTCGGCTCGTAACCGATTCTGCAACCACTTTCAGGGACACCAACGTGGAGGTTTCTGCATTATCCCCACGAACCTTGATTCATTCGTCGCATCAACCCGCAAATGTGCTTTGAGGAAAAGTAGTTGCAGAATGGGTTACGAGCCGACAAAAAATGAGTTGAGATCACTTTCGGCGGTCGATATCCAGGGACACCAAAGTGGAGGTTTCTGCATTGTCCCCGCGAACCTTGATAACAATGCTCAACGAACGGGAGATGAATATCGTCCCCTTCCAACAAATCTGAATTATGATTATCGGTAAGTGAAACTTGCGAAATTACCGATCAGTTCTTCTTCTTCTTCCGCAGCTTCTCCCTATTGATTCGGAGTCACCAATGTCAGTTTCCCCTATGCAAGTTCTTTCGTGATGTTGAGTCCTGCCATATCGTTCTCGACACAACCATCCATCTCATCTTTGGTCTCCCACGATATCCATGCAATTTATCTGGACATATCTGGTTAGTCTTCTGAGTCATTTCTGGAGATGTGCAAAGACAGACATCGACCACTGCCATCTCAATTAAATCATAACAAAAACTTCCCCCATCGTTATCAACACCTAACCACTTATTTCGTCTTCTGTTCCAGATAGAAGTCATAGTCAAACCCAGACATTTATCCTTATCAATATGCATTTGCTTATTATTTCTACCTTTTGGACAGTTAGCAGCTGTAAGCCAGTTAAATACAAAATACAGTTTCGTGGGATTGTTTTCGTAGCATTGTATTTTACTGGAAATGTTAAGCTGGAAATTATAAGGATCAATGTGAAAAATGCAAGAGGTCTGCACTGAAATCCAATGTGCCAAGCAAAGGATAGAACTGAACATGTGATTTACTTCTTTAAACTGAATGGAAGCCATTGACTGGTATTTCTGTAGAAAGTCCCTGTTCTGTAAAAGTTCTGGATGAAAATCCCGTGTAACATGCAGGGATGAGCCACCAGTTATGTTGGGGCATTGCCGTGGTGGCCTATACAAAGCCCCAACAAAGGAAGAAAGAAGAAAGCGAACAGCTAAGAGGAGAGAGATCAGACCAAGTCTATTCATCTTTGGTTTGAAAGATTGCAAGTTGTTGGATTCAGGAAGGGAGTAAAATGACAAGACGTTCCATAAGCTGCATGTTCTAGGGATGAATGTTGATTTGTGGCGAAGGTGCAAAAACTTTTCCTGGGGTGCAGACCAAATCCCGACATGAAAGAAAGCCGAGCAATTATGGTGATGTTTTGTCCACCCACCAGTCAACGGGCAGCTGGTATTGAATTTGAGTTAAATATGCGGGAGAAAAGGACTGGCCACCCTACATTGCAATGCCTTCGCCCAGAGGTGGTATCTCTTCAGCAATGTTTCCCCCAAAATATGTTTTGAGAATGGAATTCACGCTTAAACCATTTCGGAAGCTTTTCGTTGCTGCTTTCCAGAACAGAATTCCTTAACGCCAGAATTCGTCAATGCTATTGTTCCTAGCCGATGGTTTGTCATTTTAAAACGACTGGCTCAATCTCTGGATTGCATTAAAAGATTGAAGAAGCACCTTTGCAATGACAACGATGGGAAGGTCCCTGATGAGCACTCACCGAAAAACATTGGAAACTTCTGGTATCATTTACCGGTATCGTGGACTAATGAGAATAGATTGAAGATAATTCAAGTTTTATACAACATAGCATCTTAACAGAAAGTTGGAATCGAAAAGATTGTGTTTAAAGCTGTGAAGGAGAGACTGCGTAAGACAGAAACACATAGCTGCAGGGCTTGGGAGGGGTCTACCCTTGCCCCCCTCCCCCAAAAAATATGGCATTTCTTACTGACGTTTGATTCCTCTGATCTGCAGCATGTGATCCCCCGGAACTGATTGTAAAGGCATATAATCTAATAATACCATCGTCTCTATGTGAATCGTTGCACTCTCTTGTTTGTACAGTATGTCTGTTGCTCTCTTTTGATTTTTGATTGACAAAACTTTGATGTTGGATGCAATGATTATGACTGAATTTTAAAAGATCGATCTTTGTTGAGTATGAGTATGAACACATGACTCGAGTGTTATATCTTTCTTCCTCGCTAGACTACTTTCAAACCAAGGTAGCATTATCCAGCTGGTCTGGATTTCCTGCTTAATAGCCTGCGCCTCCCCCAGGGCCTTTAAATCTGCTCACCCAAAGGTGTGTCACTACCATGTGTCTTGTGAGACATAGCAATTAATTTAAGGCGACTTTCTTATCAAAAAAGGTACATTAGTAAATTGAAAAAACTGATAGAGAAAGACAAAAGAGTCTCGCAACTCGAACTGAAGAAGAATACCTCCTATGCAATAAAGAATCCTTACATTTATGCTTTGATGGATAAACCTTCAATGTTCCACAAACAAGCGAAAGCGTAACTTTGACTGTTTAAGTCATTCCAGAGCTACAAAAGATCACTTGCACATTCAATCTTGAATGAAGTCATCATTACAACAAAATTCAAATTGCAATTATTAGCTGCACACCACATCATCGACTTATCTTCACAACCCTCTAACAAAGAGGGGCATTTGGCGTGGTCTTTAAAACTCTCTTCTACAATAATGACGATAGAAATAATAGAAGTAAAATGATGATAATAGCAATAATTGTAATAGATTACAATTATTGTATGTATGTATGCATATGTGTATGTATGAATGTATGTATATATATATGTATGTATGTATGCATGCATGTATGTATGTATTATGTATGTATGTATGTATGTATGTATGTATGTATGTATGTATGCATGTCTGTATGTATGTATGTATGTATGTATGTATGTATGTATGTATGTATGTATGTATGTATGTATGTATATATGTATGTATGTACATGCATGTCGGTAGCATCAGTCATTGCTTGACGGGCTTGTGTAATTTTCTTGGCTCATTAAAATCATCCCTAATAATTTCACAAAGACCACTTAAGTGTAGTTGGTTTGACACAAAGCTGAGTCGGTTTTAAAGTGTTTTGGCGTGGACGAATGAGGCCACCCTTTGTCACAGCTACCTCCAGATCACTCTCTGGAGCGAGGATTAGTACCTGCTAGCTCTCCCCGAGACCATTAAGTACCGGGTTAGCGTTTGGCCGGGTATAGTCTGTTTCATGGGTAGATTGGACTCTTAAGTCTTCGCTGACAGCCTCCTAATGATGGTGCCTCCAAATAAGCGCACGGAGGAAGGACAATCTGGATAAGACCATTCTTTTTGTGAGAAAACATTTCAGATAGCGGCGTAAATGGGGCCGAATCCCTCGCATGTCAGGTGCTCTGTGGAGTGGAAAGGAAAGTCAACAAGATAGCTATGGAATTTTATTCAAGAACTGAACCTAAGAACCGAGTATTTTGGGAAAGAATTTATGGCATTTGACAGAATATAGGAGTATGTCATCTGAGTGTACAACAGCTGCAGGCCAAGTATTGTTTATCAGGAATGAAAATTCCTAAGTGATTCAGAAATCGGATAAATCGAAAGAAGGATTGACCAGCCAGTGAGAAAGAGAGAGAGAGAGAGAGAGAGAGAGAGAGAGAGAGAGAGAGAGAGAGAGAGAGAGAGAGAGAGAGAGAGAGAGAGAGAGAGAGAGAGGGGGAAAAGAAACGTGAATGAGTATGCCTTGAAAACGGCACCTTCCACACAGATGATACCTCTTTTAACCAACAAGTTTTTTGATAAGCTAAACAACTTAATATTTCAAATCAAGCTCAATCCAAATCAAGAAAAGCTGAAGACGGCAGATTCCTAGAGTTAGCAAGCCTGACGGCGTCAGATAGAACTATAGCTAAAGAGATCTGATGTTAATAATGTAATGAAAAATAGAATCCCAAGCCAAAACATTGCAGGTATCAACATAGTACATTGTGATGCCTGTTGGTGGAAATTTGATTGCAGACATGGAGGGAAAAAGGGAGCTAAAAAAGACCAATAGGGACCTTAATGGAAGAGACATATTTCAATAAAGATTGGAGACCTGCAATTTATCTATAAGTAAGCTGTGTCAATGAAAACGGGGGTAAAATAAGGAAAGAGGTCGTAAAAATTTGATTTGAGAAAGCATATCATATGAAGGAAAGAACGGGAATTAAGGCAATGATAGAAGAGCTAAGACAAAGAGGGAAAGCAGTAGCTGCAGGTTAGGAAATGATGTGGAAAGAAACAACCAGTTCATGCAACATCACCTGTGTCCTAAAACGCTCAACTCATTCACACTTTTTCCAGGTTTCACTGCCTACTTCATAAACTCTATCTCACAAATCATCATTCATCCCTAGAACATGCAATTTATGGAATGTCTTGCCTCCTTCTTCCTTTTTTGAATCCTACAACTTGCCATCTATCAAATCTAAGATCAATTAACTTGATCTGATCTCTCTCTCCTTTTAGCCTTGCGCTGTCTTCTTTCTTCCTCTGTCGGGGTATTGTATAGGCCACCATGGCCTTTTCCCAACATAACTCACTAAAAAAATCAGAAAGAAATATTTTATACTCTAGAAGGAAACGAGAGAATTGATTATATATGGGCGAATTTTTGAATTGTTAGAAAATGTAAAACATCATGCCACGAAGTTAGTAATCGACTTCGAGAACTAGACGTACTGTATATTATATTATATTATATTATATTATATTATATTATATTATATTATATTATATTATATTATATTATATTATATTATATTATATCATATTATATTATATTATATTATATTATATTATATTATATTATATCATATTATATTATATTATATTATATTATATTATATCATATCATATTATATTATATTATATTATATTATATTATATTATATCATATTATATTATATTATATTATATTATATTATATTATATTATATTATATTACTGTACATATACTTAAAATTATATTTTTATAATACACAGTACAGTATATTACGATATTCTATATGATATGATACTACAAAAAATTTTACACAATATAACATAATACTGTATGATATTATATAGCATGGCATAATATAATATAACAAAATACAAAATCATATAGCATCATATAATATATAATATAATATGATATAATATAGTATAATATAATATGATGTAATATAATATAATATGATATAATATAATATAATATGATATAATATAATATAATATGATATAATATAATATGACATAATATAATATAATACAGAATATGTATAGTTTTCCTTGCACAATCACAATCTTCTGCAACACCGTGCAAACATCTTTTTCAAGTACAATCGAAATTCCTTCCTTACTAGCAAGTATATGAATGGATTGAGCAGACTGTTTGTGATCGTCATACACAGAGCTAATCTTCGTAGCCACGGGACTCTCCACTCAATGCCGACGGCAAAGCAAAACCTATAGACTGCCAGAGGAAGCCATAATACCATGAATGCTGATACAGCTAGAATGCAAACAAGAGATGTCTTCTTTAGCTCGTTTGATTTCCTTCGTCCACCCCTTCTCGATATCTTTAAAGTCGAACCCCTTACTGAACGCCCTTGATCGGAATCATTCTTCACTTTAAGGACTGAGCTCTGTTGACCTTGAAACCCGGGTCCACTATTTACCTCGGTACTCTGTCGCTTGTTGACATCTCTCTTTCCTCTATCCAAGTCGAATTTGTCTTGTGGCTGCGTGCTTGCCTGCTTGAATTGTTCTTTATCTTCACTTGCAGTTTGAAGCTCTGGATCTGTTGTCGATGCCTTTCTTGCTATTTGACTTGCAGTTTTGTCGTTGTTCTGAATTCGATCGTGCTGCCCTGACTGCACCATGCTTTCTTCGCTTTTCCAAACAAACGAAGCAGCGCAGTGTCGGTCAGCACTTGTAAACTGCGTAAAGTTCTCCTGACATGACATGCTGCCCAGATGGGCACTTTTCCTCTGCAGTCGTGCGGCATACGAGCGTAAGCCGAAGAACAGCGCAGTGTTAGACACGACTAGTGCAGTTGATCCAGTAACGAAAAACACTGTGAAAATGTAACCTCTCACCTTGAGCTCCAGACTGCCATCTTCAATGTATATACATGTCTGTTGGATTATTATGATTGCTGGTACCATCCACGTTATCACTATTAATCTGAAGACGGATTTCTTGTACGACGGAGAAATATATATGTAAGGCTTGGTCATAGCAACAAGGCGATCAGCTGTTAGAAGTACAAGGGAAAGAACGGAAACAAACAGACAGCTAAACAGCGGAACGTTTCCAAGCAGTTTGTAGAATATGATTGGTTTTTTCATCAGCAGTGTAAGCCCTAGATTATTACCGAAAACTCCTACAAATGCATCACCAAGCGCCATTGAAAACAACACGCGGTTGTGACTGCAAGTTAGAAGCTTCCTTCGAAACGACACAAACATTACGAGAACCAGTGAATTCATCAGAATAGCCGACGTGTCGATTGCGATGAGACTCCAGTAGAAGACGAGAGACTGCTCCTTCTGTGTCAATGCGTTGCCCATACTTGAATCGGTAGCAGCACCAAATAATCTATGGAAAGAGCTTGGCGATAAAGAAAGCATTGCAAATGCCTATTTTCAGTAACTGCAAACATTCTGAACAAATTTCATAGTTCAATCAAACACTTTTAATGTGGTTTTTCTACTTTCAAGAGAATTGGGTCCGCTGTAATTGGCATTTTATGAAAAATTTTGCAAACAATCAGCGTGGACTTACCTTGTCTGAATGTAGATTAAGACGCCATTTAAATCATGCCGCTACGGAGCGAGTACGGAAGGACATCATTTCATAAAGGGAGCTAGGATTTGAAATTAAATCCATCCTAGCGTAATGCCGACACTAAATGATTAATACTGTAAATTAGGCAAAAATTCAGTTGCTCTTTTTCTTTCTTTTAAGAGTTTGAAAAGCCACACCTGCACCGGATATGATCATTGCACATTATTATTATTATTATTATCACAATAGTGACGCTAATACCAGGGATATCTGCTAAGTTTAGTAGCTGAGCAGATAAGGACTGCTGGTCAAACCTGATCAAGTGAAGATGGGAAAACCGTAAAAGCTGACGAAAGGTATATTGATCTGATCACTTGCTGAATGATTATGTAAGAGTTAAATCACTTCAAGGAAATTTTGCTCCCTCGTCGATCAATTTACCGACCAAGGGCTCGTCCTGCATAAATTCTCCCTCTTGAAATACCAAACTTAGTTTTATCCATTGGCATGATGGTTAAGGGCGTGGACTCACAAAGCAGGGGTTTTGAGTTCGAATCCTGCACGTGTTGCAATGAAAACACCATGGGTCAGAAATCTCCTAGCTAAGTCCAGTTCCCTAAAAAAACCTTAAGCCCTGTCTCTGGTTTCTGCTATGCTCGAAATCAAGAAAAGTATGCGACAAAGTACGTTATAAGAAGTAAGAAGTAAGTAATGTTATCGTAGAATATTGCATATTGAGGGATTTTGAAATATTATTTGAACTGAACTGAACTGAATCAGGACTATTTACGTTTATAATAGAAAGCATTAATCTGAAAGCTAACGTAAAACGAAGAATTTGATGATTTCTGTACATATTTTGTCTTACAGTTCAACTTTTTGGCACCAGACTGAGTCATTACCCAACTTTCATTGCAAATTCAGCTAAAATTGAATCCTGCATACGGCAGTTGTATCGCTAACTGGTAGGACTGCGCCCGCTTGTAACTTGAAGTTGGTTAGCAAGTGATCTGATTCATTTCTTGTCTTATTCACCTCACGTCGGTGCTGGTATAGTGAAGATTCATTGCAGACCAGCCATAGTATACATTAGGCCATTAGAAGAGAGCACCGGGCTTCATATAAATCAACTCAAAATTGTGATGGGGGACCAAGCAGGCTGGAGAGCAATCAACATGCGAGGCTGGGTTGAGCCGATAAATCAAATGAATGAATGAATAAATAAATAGATGAATGCATGAATAGTGAAGATGCAAGGTCAAAAAAGGTCAAAACAGATTTGTTCTGTACTGTATTCGTCTCGCTATGGTGATCTCATTTGATTCAATGGAGGAGGGGAGCCCTTTAGCCGGGGCTGATTCACAAGGGGCCCTCCGCTTAAGAACATTAATAAAAATCGACATTGAACTAACCAAATCATGATGTTGAATAAATTACGATAGCTTGATTGGAATAGAAAACGAAATGCTAAGAGCGTGAAAGAAAAGCTCATAGTTAATGAAGATGAAAAGGGAAACATCAATAAAAAAAGATAAACTAATCCTAAATAGATCGCTTGAATCTATTTAGGGACAGTACAGCACAGCATCAACAGGTTTGAACCTTGTAAGTAGAATTTATAGTTCCAACGATTTGATGCACGTCGTGAATTTACAGTATAATCGATAGCAACACGTGCCTCTAGTTAAAGCTGGTTTGATGTACTAGCATCCTTGGCTTAATAACTGGTGCAAGGATTGGCGCTCTCAGGTTTTGATTCCAGAACGTCACATCACAATTTGCAAACTCAAGATAGATTCGAGCCTAGTCTAGGGTCTAAACTGTGAAAATGTGTCAATTAAACAACCGTGAAAATTTAATGGTATGTTAAAGCGTAGGGCTAACGTTGAATGAAAATTTAATCTTCAGAAGCAACGAAATTCACCATGGGACGATATTTTGATTTTTTTTTCTCATTAGAACCTTTATAGGGACGAACTGATCATATAGACAGAGAAGATGACGAATTTCTGCAATGAGGTAAATATGATAGAGAGACAGTCAAGTTCACTGGATACAGGCTATGGTATTCGCTACGAATTGAAGCAAGAATGTAAGTCGAAACAGATCATCGTTGCTTTGAAAATTTCAACTGTAGATTGAGTGAATTATTTGCAAATAACAAAGGACATTGCCAGGTGAGAAAAAATTCATAAAAATTCAATTTAGAATGATAAATTTTGATTTCTCTCTTCCTCTAGAAGATGTCATTAATAAGCTTTGTTGTTATCTCTTGTTTTCCTGAATTCTACAACTTGCCATCTTTCAAATCGAAGGCTGTGTTTACACGGGAACCGTTCCAAACAGAACCGCTAGCCGTACCCAAACAGGTCCAACTAGAAAGTAGGTACCGTATCAGAACCGCGCTGAAAAGTTCTCGTGAAAAATTATCATCACTATCATCACCATCATCGTCATTATCATCGTCATCATCATCATCATCAATCGCCATCTTCGTCATCATCATCGTCATCATTATCATCACCATTATCGTCATCATCATCATCATCATCATCATCACTATCATCATCATGAATATTTTAAAAGGATATGTACATTTCAGTTTAATAAAAACTTCTATCAATATTTATCCTTAAGTGCTAATAAAGAAAAATATAAGCACATTAATAATTAAATTCATAAATAGATAGAACTATTCTTAGAGCTAATTAAAGCCTATAAAATGTCTAGCGATAAAGCATACTGAAAAAGATTCAACTTTGTTCTCAAAATCATCAGGACTTTCATTCATGACTATAGGAAGCAAGTTATACAACTTAGCACCCATAAAGAAAAATCATCCTTTGCCAATCAATGTTTGTCTTTGCTTTTCTCAAGACTTTCCTCGAGATGTATTTGATCTCCTGAGGCAGAAGACAAGAGCGCGCTAAGGTTCTTTGGGTGTGTAGGCTCGTCTCTCTTGAAGAGAGATGACCATCTTCTGTGCTCGTTCCCCCTATGGCCGGGGGTTGACAACCCTCTGCTCTATAGCCGCATGCGGCTCTTAAGCACGGCCCTAGCGGCTCCCTGGAGGTTTTTCAAAAATGTTTGAAAATGGAAAAAGATGTAGCTACTATAGATACATACAGCATGTGTTGCCTTCATTATAAGGCTTATATAAGGCTTTTGATTTTTTGCGGCTCCATTTTGGGTTGTCCTATGGGCTGGGTGGGTTCGGAGTTGGCTACACCGTGTAAAAAGGGCTGTGAGAAATTTCTCAACCATTATTGTTGATCTCCTGAGCAAGGGATTCGAAATTTCAGGACAATGATAACTCAGAAATTTCGTTGATTACTGTGCAAGTTGTCTATTGTACTCCTCCTTACAAAAATGAGGTCTTTGGTGTCAGGATAGCTCAGTGGTAAAGTTCTTGCGCATTGATCCAATGATCTTTGGTTCGAATCCACCCTCAGCTAAACTTTCACTTAGAGTGAGGAGAGTCGCCAGCTCTCTGTAATTCCAGGCGTAGGAATCATGAGGTGTCGTCACATCGAGAGGAAGGACGCGGACACTGCTCTATAAGCAAAAAGCTTTTCAGTGTCCAAATTTCTACTTTTGACATCTAGGTAGCGTCATTTGTATAAAAAAAAGTACTGAGGCCTGGGTCCCAAGGGAGACTGGACTCTACTCACGTTTTGCTTCATAATCTACAAATAACGCTATTTTTTCTGCTTCTCCACACTTCTTTTTGCTTTCGAATTCGCTTCACAATGCCTTGCACTCACTTGCGACTCATGTTCGTAGTCGTTCATTCATGTTTTTGTGGCCTACATCAAACGATATTCATACTTTTGGCTACAAATGAAATTACCCTTGTGCTAAGTTCGTTACGTAAATTCGCGCTTCCATATACCAAAAATTATCTTCTATTCTGCCCTTCACGCCTTCGTTCAGTCATCGGAGAAACAGTAGGCCATCGCGCGCTACGAGATCTTAAGCACACGTTCATATTGGCTTCTCAGCGATAGTCCAGGGGACAGTGCAGAAACCTCCACGTTGGTGTCCCTGGATATCGACCGCCAAAAGTGATCTCGACTCATTTTTATCGGCTCGTAACCGATTCTGCAACCACTTTCCCTCAAAGCACATTTGAGGGAAAGACTGGATGAAAAAAACCGATAGTGCAAAGCTGATTGAACAATAGCATTGGCTAATCTTCCTTGAAGGCTGGTATTCTAACAGCTATCAAGAAGAGAATTCTCGCTTTAAAGCTTATATGCTCTTGAAAAGAGAACTCGTATTTACAAAAATCAGACCCCCCCTGCAGGATTTCTTTGTTTAAATCAGCTATCTATAATTCAGGTAATATATCAAAATTAGATTAGAAATTTGCGTCTCGTATTAACCATAAGGTATTAACCTAGTGGTAGTAAAAACGCATTCAAATTACATTCAGATACACGCATAATTTAACACACTCAAACAGCCGTTTCCTTTGAATGGTCTAGTAAAAAGTTTGTCGAACAATGCATTGCTATTAGATTTCAAACTGGCGGTAGAAAATGAAAGTAGCGTTCAAAAGATTGTGCTAGAAGGTATTTGAAATCGAAAATGTTTCTGTCGACTTGGAAGGGATTAAATGAGTACAAGGGTCAGTGGGTGTCTCAGTTGGTGCAGTCCCCGGGGAAAATCTCAAACTTCCCGGTTCGATTCGAGATCTTCGCTCATTCAGTTTATGAGCTAAGTTCAGTTAAGCTACAATGAGCGATAGATCACCTGGGATATGATTGTAAGTGTAACGGTCCATCTCACCAAGACAACAAGAACTTACCGGATAAGTATATAAATACATAAATATACATATTCATACAGCGAAAGTGTCTGCCTCTTCTTTATCTGCACAAGACTAAGGAAGTTGTTGCTGTCTTGGTGCGATGCACCTGTATATATACTGTATATATATAAATATATATATATATATTCATATATTCATAAATTCATACATTTATATTTAAATATATATATACATATATGTATATATATTTAAATATATATATACATACATATACATATATATTAAAATATATATACATATGTATATATTTAAGTATATATACATATATGTATATTCATATATTCATATATTTATATTTAAATATATATATATACATATATATATATTTAAATATATATACATATATACATATATTTAAATATATATACATATATATATATTTATATATATATAGATATATATATATATATATATATATACATATATGTATATATATTTAAATATAGATATATGTATATACATTTAAATATATATATATATGAATATATATGTATATATATGAATATATATATATATATATATATATATATTTAAATATATAGAATAACGAGAGAGAAAAAGCAGTAGTGAGAAATCGAGCACTCTCGGCGATTTTATCACTTGTCTCTTGGATGTTTTCACATACGCACTGTATATACGCATGCATGTACTACGTACTGCTTGCACATTGTTCCAGATTCCTTCCTCAATTCAGCAGCAAATTCGACAATAAATAGAAACTTAGGAGGACCAACGGCTTTATCCAATATAATTCTAAATGATAAAACACCAACTTTGCTCCGTATAGCAGCTTTTTAAACAGCATACTACTCCTTGAAGCGAGTAATGAAACTTATTTTAACAAACGCAGTAATACATACCACTAACAAAATATTTGAGGATGAAGGATCGGTATCGGAGGAGAAACCAGAAAGCTGAACACAGAGTTAAACAATTCAGCAACATTGCCACATACTAAACCAGGGCAACTGACTTTCCTACGCCTTTCTAATGTCGAAAATAGGTTTCCCAATGCCGCTAAAGAAAACGCGGCACTCAAATATCGTCGTTTGACATTATACAATATCCTAAATCAATTTTACACCTGTTCGAAATGGGCTTTCATTCCAATCTATAAAAACATCAATACCATTGTAGTGTCCATCAACGCATAGCTATCTTTAATCTAAAGCAACTAATGACATAGAAAAAGAACGGTAAAAACGATTCCGTGACATTTTGTAAAACCAAGTCATGTCTAAGGATTTCCTCTACGCATATATTGCAGCTAAACAAGGGGTGCCGATGCGATCCCATCAATGGAAAATGAAAACCGTGAACACTTAGATGGGGGTAAGATCTTCAATGAAAGATTTTCAGAGCAACTCCGAGCGAAGGTTTTTACGACAAACCGGCAGCTGAAGTGAAGACTGAAACAGCAGCTTTACGATTCAAGACTATCTGCAGTAATCCCAACTTTGCTTTATGCACATTACCACCATGGTGCATGCTGCTATCTTATTGTAAAATTCTAGACAGAGCATCGAATGATAACAGGACATTGTAGATGAAAAATCTCATCTTCATTATTGTGAGATTATAACCACTATTATTTTCATTTTTATCTTTGACTATTATGGGTCGCATAGAATAAGCTGGAAATGCTTCTGACAAGTACAGTGTAGTTGTAAAAAATGCATTATATATTTATATATTTATATATATATATATATATGAATATATCTATATACTTCACATATATAGATATATACTATAGTGCCAGCTGCCATAGTCGCTACACGTATCTCTAGCAGAAAACGACCTGCTGCGTCTTACAATGGGATCGCCGTTTGATGATGTATGCAAAATGTGTGGATTGACTCCTATCCAGTAATCAAACGTTAGTAAAAGCAGAACCTGGCAGGACCTCGAAACAATCTTATACACTACTGTGTTGGATCTTCGAGCACTTTCTCACTGGCGGTTCTACAAGTATTCACATCTTCTTCTTTGATTGTCACATCTAACTTCTCTTCTTTGTGGAAATCGAGTTTTGGCCTTTTCGTTTCGATCCGATCTTGATCAGCATCAGTCACGTCGTATTCAGAGTCTGCTTTACGTTTTTCAAATATCGCAACTTGTGATAAATACTTTTTCGGATCATAACCTGGGATCTCAATGCCAAGCCCGACCATGAGTCTTTCAATAATATCATCGACATATCCATGAATAACAAGTGACGCCTTTCTATCCTACGAGTATGAGAAAATTTGACAGTTACTCAAAGTAAATTATCAAGGACAAACTAAATAATTTTTAGTATGACATTTAGTGTGTTGAAAATGATTTTTGTGACTTCAACCTAGCCACCGAAGGTAGACTATGGACAATGAGAAGCTCTTTGCATGTCAAGCAGTGTCCAGGTTCCTTCCTCTTGAAATGACATGCCTCGTGATTTCTGTGCCTAGAAGAACACAGTGCTAGATACTCTCCTTAGTCTACATGAAATTAAAGCTTAGGGTGGATTCGAACCATTGATCATAGGATAAATAAGCTAGACAATTCAAACTGAGCTATCTTGACACATGCATAAGAGCGTACACTGCGTCGCATACTCGATTTCGAGCGTAGCAGAAACCAGATACAGGGCTCTGAGATCTTTCAAGGGAAGTGGGTTTTATTAAGTGATTTCGAGCGTAGCAGAAACCAGAGACAGGGCTCTGAGATCTTTCAAGGAAAGTGGGTTTTATTAAGTGGTTGCCTGTTGCCTTCCTCGCCGATGGCGTTCATACTGTGACACATGGAGGAATCGAACTCACAATCTCTGTGTTGTGCGTCCGCACGCTTAACCACTACGCCACAGCACCACTATGCAAAGTCAAAGTGTACGCGTATTATGAGCTTCTATTGCTTTCGATCCCATCGGAAAGT